>MJUU01019209.1:60667-117434 GCA_002080025.1 Modiolus philippinarum
TCTATTTTTACAACAAATGGACAGTTATATTATAATTATGTCCTTCGTCATTCAATTGTTTTAGTATTTAGTTTTCATATATTAAAATGATGTGCAATACATACTTCTTATAACAAAACCAAAAACTTTTTTCAGCTATGAATGTCAGTAATATCCAGAATCCTCCTGAACAAAATATCCAGTATTATTCTGGATCATACTAGAAATTCAGTAGGATTCAGAATCCTACTTGTATAAATCAGGATATCTCAATTTCTCCTAGGAGAAATTGGAATTCCAATTTGTACTGGATTAAATCCAGTACAAATTGGAATTCTGATTTGTCCCAGTAGAAATTGGAATTCCAATATATACTGAATTAAATCCAGTACAAATCAGAATTCTAATTTGTCCCAGTAGAAATTAGAATTCCAATTTGTACTAGATTAAAACCAGTACAAATCAGAATTCTAATTTGTCCTAGTAGAAATTGGAATTCCAATTTGTACTGGGAGGAATCTGGATCCTACTGGATTCCAATTTGTACTGTAACATATATATCTACACCTGGATTTTTCACTTGTTTCTGAGAATCATTTGAAGCATTGTCAAATACTAGTATAGTGGAAATATCTTTACATGAATCATTAACTGAAGCTTGACTACGCCTAATACTAACATCGCCGCAAAACACTACTTTGGAAATTGAAAAATAGGCAATTAGTAATACAGAAGACGATAAGATAAAAATAAGGAACATAAAGCCAATGTAAGTGTACAGAAACGTAGTTCCATGAAATTCATCACTGATGAAACACATGTATCCAGTTGCATTCACACCGTTCTCTGAGATCTTCACAAAATGATGTCCATTCAGAAGGTACATTGGGATTGTTATTAAAAGTGATATTGACATTACTAGAATACAGAGTAATTTTGAGACATTGACTGTCATTTGTGCTTTCAGTGGATTACATACACGGCGGTATCGTTCTAGAGCAATAAAAACTAAGATAAAGACGGATGACATCAATAGAAATGCATTGTTTAGACGGAACAGTTTACATCCCACTTCACTATAAAACGTGTATGGTTTCATCAAGTCCACAATTTCTATCGGCATATGTACAATACAAGTAATGAGGTCAACTATAGATAATTAACAATGAAGGGATATGGAGTAAATGCAAATGAGACAAAATCTCTACAAATACATGGTAAAACACACCAATGGAACAACGCTTTTATTGTTGTTCTTCATCTTGATGTCACCATGAGGCCTTCAACAATGAGCATTACTCATACCTCATAGCAAGTTCAAGACGGGCCCTAGCACCGGTTTGAGCGGTATTCATTGCTAATTGTAAGCTTTTACAAACATTGTGTATGTTGATGTCTTCCTATCTGCTCTTGTAAAAAGGATAATAACGTGAATGTTGTCTAAAAGCCTAAACCTCTTATTACACTTAGACAACCAATGAAATGACTAAATACCGAAGTTACTGTGAAAATGATGCTAGGTATTCGCTGCTGTATCGCTGTTCCGGTTTTGAGAAGTATCATAGATTCACAGCTGTCTATGTAAAATTCATCTCTGAATCGTATCAATTCTGAAAAAGAAAACGATTCAAATATTATAAAATGTGGATGGTTATACTTTTATGTTTATCCAGAACAACTGCAAGGAACAAAGAACAAGATTACATAAATCTAAGTCCAGAGCATTTTATACTACCCTGGTTGTCTCAGCGAAGAACAATGTCTGGATTCGAATCGCACTGTAATTTAATGGCATCTTAGGAAAACATCCAATATTTGTGTGTTGTGTCGATAGTTGTTTATTAATGGTTTTGAATCAATGTTTAAGCAGAAAAAGTAAAAAAAATCCTAATACACATGTCTTACCCATCGTAAGTCGTTAGGGTATTTTCTAAAAGTTAAAAGGGTGGTTTAAGTTCTATCGAAAATGAATTATAATGCTGAATTTGACATAAATTCAGTAATCATCATGTAATTGACATTTGGCATTCTAGTCATGAATAATACACAAACTCGAAAGCAAAACCGTTTTTGTACTGAAGTTCTTATTCGGACAAAAGGAATTCGGATAATGCAAGTTGTAGGGTACACCCTGTTAGCAGGACGAACAGAATCCGTATCATATTAAAAGGTCTGTCCAAAATTTAGAAACCAAAGTCATCGAACTAATACACACTCTTTTTATCTTTTATGCCTTTAATATTAAATTCTTTTAGAAATATCAGATGGTTGCTGTTTCTTTTGAATAAAGTAAATAATATGTAAATATATATATAGAGAGAGAGAGAATCATCGATCAATTAAGTTTGAAAACACCTTCGGATAAATACTAGTATGATTCAAACGAGTGAAAATCATTTCATCAAGAAGAGAGGCGTAATTTGCTCCCGTTGAAATGTCAACAGTCGATTGAAAGCCTTCTTCGCTTCAAATATAGAGGATATATACCTAAATGTCATCAGGCGATTGAAAGGCTTTCTTGCTTCAAATATTAAGGATATAACAAAATATCAACACTTGATTGAAAGACTTTCTCACTTCAAGTATAAAGGATATACCAAAATGTCATCAGCCGATTTAAAGACTTCCTCGCTTCATTTCTTGACCTTCATCTTGAAATTGGCAACAGAAATGGACTTCAAGCTAAGGTGTACGACAAACGCGATGACTTCACTTTTCCAATAGTAACCTTCCCTTTTTGTAGCAACATCCCAACAGCGCCGGCATATGGAGTTTTCATCCTCCAGCTCATTCCCTATTAAAGAGCCTGTGTTCGATACTGTGACTTCCTTGATAGAGCCCGGTTGCTCACAAAAAGGCTACTTAAACAAGGGTATGTTACCCAAAACTTGAAGTCACCCCCCCCCCCCCCCCCTGGAGTTTGAACCGCTATGGGATATCTGTTTCCCATATGACGACAGATTTTTCCATTTAAAGCTTAATTGTTGTTTCCTCTACCGGATTTGACTTTACTACCGGATTTGACATGTTCCACACGGGAGTGTCTTATAAGAATCGGGAGATGCTTGATCTACCGGTGCACTTGATCTGATCCATGATATTCTATTGGGTCAGTGTTGTTCATCTTTGTGTGTGTGTGTCTTCATTTTTCTTTTTGTGCCGTTCTCATGTTGTGTAACTGTTTCTTTGTTTCCGATGTTGACATTGTCGTTGGATTATTCGTTTTTGATTGAAGGTTCGATTCTCACTTACTTTAAATATAAATGATGTACCTAAATATCAAGAGCCTTTTGATAGCCTATAAAGAATATACGTAAGTAGAACATTTTGGCAAAATTTAATTCTTATTACTATTTTTGTTTGTTTATTTATTTCTTATTTTATTTTATTTATTTATTTATTTATTTATTTATTTTTTGATGTTTCGTGTTTGTTTTTTCTGTTTCTCGCCTTTTTCAATGTCTCTAGACTTTGATTTTGAATACGCGTCGTTTGTTCCTTCGGTAATTTGACTGAAAATACATTGGGAAACTTGTGCAAGCGGAGACGTATAACTGAATCAGAATGTCAACAGTCCATTGAAAGACTTTGGATGCTGATTCAAAACCTTCATCAGTATGAAATCGGGGTTGCCTATTATTTTTTTCCATTATTATAAACTGCTTAATTTGAGCAATGGTATTTGACAACATAATTTACGCTATGATTATGCTATGGGTGAATATAACAGTAAACGTCGGATAATTCACGTCATACAAAAGCAAACATCCGGGTCATCTACAACACTTAAAATCAGACAATGATAGCAATATAGTATAATTCTAATGTTTGACATTATGTAGGCAATTGATCATATCTATTGATAGTATCAACTAGAAATGTGTTGTTTCTTTCACCTTTTATTATTAGAACAATACTAATGAGAATTTAAGTGTTTGCCATTGGCCTTCTTGTGTATAAACACACTTATAAACTTGAAATTCTTTTATTGCTTATTTTCTTTATTTTGACATGGTCTTAGACTTGGTTTATTTTAGAAGCGTTCACCAGTAGCGAAGATAGTGAAAAAGGACATTTCAAAACTTCATTTCTTTGCAAACAGTATAAAAGTTGTTTGAATTTAGATAAATTGAATAATTAATGTGTTTCTAAAAGAACAACGACAGTAGAATACCGAAGGAACAAAGCACAAGATTACATAAATCAAAGTCCAGAGACAAGGCAAAAGCAAGAACACCAGAAGACGGAAGACTAAAAACACTACATGCTCACAAAATACACGAACACTACATATACAACAACAAAAAACTTGAACAATAACAGTGTGGACACTCAAAAACAGATTGACATCAGGTGCTCCGGAAGGGTAAGCATGTCCTGCTCTGTATACAGCACCCGTCCTACTGTCAGTGGGTCAATCCAGAGAAAAGCCAGAATAATTAATTAGTGAAATGTCTGAAAAAAGTTTATAAAAAATGAAGGAGATATAGCAAGTCCCTGATACTTCCATTTTTATTTTTTTTTATTTTATTTGCATATAGATTATTTATTTATCTGTCTTAATGTGTACGTTTCCTTCACATGCACTGCGTTATAAACTAAACAAGAAACAATTCAAAGTAAAACCTGTACTGCTGGATATTTTATCTAGTAAAATAGAATCTGCTTTCTAAATTAACACGGCAAATATTGCTGGTGCAACTTGCTATTTAATATGAGTAAGTGGTTGATTGAATAGTAAATCATTGATTAGTAAATTGAGCGATATTTAAAAGAAAGTTGATCAATTGAGAGAAAAAAAAAGTTTTAATAACAAATTTAAATTTGGCTGCTATTTTCCAAATCGTAAAAGGGATTTTATAAATAGCATTGAGAACTGGTTTTCTCAATCCTTATTTTTCTAAAATGATTGGGTAAAAAATTACTTTGGATGGTTAAATATTTGAGTTTTATCAATTTTGTCCTTACAGTGAAGTAAATCAATTAACTAAGATTTAGATGTGATATCTAGCGCCCTCTTGTCCATTGTTACACGTAAAAAATTATAATTTTCACTCCAGGAGGGAAATACTTGCAAAACCCGAACAACAAAAAAAACGACGATGGCACACAGCAACACTTCCATAATTAACGGAAACCGGTTATCTTATTTCAGATTTACAATACCAGACCAGTTCATGATTACTAAAAAGCAACAATTTTCAGGGTTCGTGCGATCACTAGCATTTTGTGGCTTGATTCTGTAGGAAAATTCAATGTAACCCTCCATTCAGACAAAAAACTTATCGTGACAGTTTCACGACTGTCAAGTTATTTTATTATATCTTGGTAATGCTTTAAGATATTAAATTTTAATCAAAATGTTAGAATTTTTGATCGACAATATTTTTGTCGAATTTGGAGGTCGTGTTTTCCAACAGACAGTAGGGATTCCTATGGGAACAAACTGTGCGCCGCTTTTAGCTGACCTTTTCCTTTACTCGTACGAGGCCAAGTTTTTACAAGAGCTTATTCAAAGAAAACAAAAACATTTAGCCCAGTCCTTTAATTTCAGCTTCCGCTACATAGACGATGTGCTTTCTCTTAATAATCCTAAATTTAAGGATTATTTACATCAGATCTATCCAAATGAGCTTGAAATTAAAGAAACAACTGAAACACCTACTTCAGCTTCGTACCTAGATCTTTTATTGTATATTGACGAAGATGGACGTTTGAAATCTAAGCTATATGACAAGCGTGATGATTTTAATTTCCCCATTGTGAACTTTCCCTTTCTTAGCAGCAATATACATACCTCTCCAGCCTATGGAGTGTACATTTCACAGCTGATTCGTTACTGTCGAGCTTGTAGTTTGTACAGTGATTTTTTGAACAGAGCAAAAACACTGTCCCAAAAGCTGCTTAGTCAGGGATTTCTACAACCTTTGTTAATTTCATCCCTCAAGAAATTCTATGGTCAGCACCATAGCATCATTGAAAGATATGACGTGTCAGTATCCCAAATGAAAATGGACATTTTCAGCTAGATTCACGTCTTCCCGGATTTGACTATCGACTTTGACATTTTCCCGGATTGAATCACCCACAGTGTGACGGGTGCTTTTAACAGAGCAGGACATGCTTACCCTTTCGGAGCACCTGATGTCACTCTCAGTTTCACTGGAGTTCACACTGTGAGTGCCTTTGTTCTGAATGTTGTGGTTTCTGGTTCTGTGCTTTGTGTCTGTCTGGCGTCATTATTTTTGTGGCTAACGTCATTGTTTTCTGTGTTCTCGTTCTTGCCCTGTCTTTGGACTTCGATTTTTGTGAATTTCACCCCTTTGCTCCTTCGGTATTCTACTGCCGTTGTTTTAAAAAATATATATATATGTTTAAATTTAATTTTACCATTTCTGCCCCATAACAATTTATCAAGCCATTTGACGATTTAAAGGACATCAGTAATTATTTCGTAGAATGTTCGAAATGGCCATACAGCTTATTAAAATTATTGCAGTTGGAGTTAACATATGTGTTATGGTCTCATGTCCATTTACTCCATATCCTTTCGTAAAATATTATAAATTATTATTTTTATGTTTTACATGGTCTCTTCACTATTAGATTTATGAAATGTATATTTAATTTCCATTGTAATAAATAAATTCATTTCTGATATGCAACTTGTCTGTAGCATCATTCATAAAATTGCAGTCATATGCAAATTTCAATACGAAAGAAAAAATATCGAACAGATGAAAGCAAAGAGGTCTACAAAAAATGCCAAAGATAAGTTTTGTTCACAAACCAGGACAAATCTGCATGTAAGCTTTTAAGCTCTTCTCTTTCAGAATTAACTGAAATTCCTATATCTTATTGAAACTTTTAAATTTAACTGAATCAAGTGACTTAGTTTGACTTAAAAAATCATTCTATTAGTAATACCTTTAAGCTTTATCTAAAAGGTATTAAAGGGAACGAAGGGTCTGTGCTTCAAGTCCCCCGTAGAGTCGAAAAATTTCATGGACCCAATTTTCGGTAATTACACCATTTGCAAGTATGGTCTTTGGGAACGACCAATAGCATGTTTACCATTTTTCATATAGTTCGGCAAGGTGCAAATAACTTAAAATGTAAATTACTAAAGGTCGGTGGTTCTCTATGGGTACTCCGGCTTCCTCAGCTACTAAAACTGACCATAACGATATAGCTGAAAGTGGCGTTAAATCCGTACAAGCCAAAATAAAAAACAAACAAAAACAAACAAACATACAAAAAACACTAAAATGAAAAAAAAAACCAAACAAAAACAAAAAAAAACCTTAAAAATTGTAAACCGTATCCGTATGTAGATTAGAAATGTCAAACAAAACAAACTTAAAAATTGTAAACCGTATCCGTATGTAGATTAGAGATGTCAAGTATGGTGCAATTGTGCAATAATACGTTTAAAACGTTTAGATTTTATCTGCACTGAAGAGACATAAGTTGTCGAAATGCGCATATGCAGAAATTAAATTCACAGTAACTTCGGTATTTAGTTATTCAATACCATTATAGGAAACGTGCACAACATTATTATTTTCTGAAGGGGCCCGAGAATTTTTATGCAGATCTTACAATTCTTTATGCCCGCTTTTCTTTTATTGGACAGTCAGTAGGACGTAGGAGTGGAAAGCCTTAGCTCATATATCTACCCTGTGTTTCTTTTTTTTCATTATGTTTTTGCTTAATTCATGTATATGTTTGTATTGCCATAACCTATATGGGTTCTATGTCTGCAATTTTGAATAAAGTATACCATATATTATAACATCCCAAGAACGAAGTTAATATACAATGGTAACGCCTTATCCGTCCATTGGTCCGTGTGTGTCATTGGACATTTTTTATGGAGCTTATCTTGAAAGTTCCATTATATTGTATGGGGGATAAGACTTTTATAAGTTGGAATATTTTGTGTGCAATTCATTTTGCATTTTGGAGCAAAATAAATATGTTTAAATCGACCCCGTTACAAATAATACCAGAATGTAACCTGTCATATGTTTTCAGATTGACGGTAATTGATTTCGAACTTTTTAAAAAAAACTTTTTAATATTTTTTGGACTTCTCGAAAGCCCATCAAAATTCTAAATTATTTTTTTTATTATTTCAGAATGTTAGTAACCAAGAATACCGTGTTGGTTTTCTTGTTTTATTTAGACTGATTTATAATATTTTGAAAACTAGAGGCTCAGAGACTGAGCCAGTATTACTCACCTGACAAAATATTTCAATGCCATGCATGACAAAAAAATTAATGTTTAGCTATCGTTCTCCATTGGCTCCCATGATTTTTTGTCTGATACTATTGAAATGAGTTATCATTGCAATGGACCTTTTATACATCATTTCAATACAGTTTAGTTAAATTTGCTTCAAAAGTTTCAGAGAAGATGATATATGGAGTATGATTTCTCCATAAGCTCCAATGATAAACTTTGTTCCTCGCGGCTCCATGTTTTTTAACGTATCAGAATGAAATGAGCAATCTTTGTTAAGGACCTCCATGACACCATTCCTTTAGAGTTTGTTTGAATTTGCTGCAGTGGTTTCAGGAAAGAAATGCAAATATAGAAAGAAATGAGTCAAACGGGAAAATCCTGAGATAACAACTTTCAAATCCCGAATGATCAAGAAAATATACTGCTCAATCCCCCTAGTCCCCAAAAATACAATGAAAATTGTAGATTTCTGATGTAGGGGCGGTAAATCCTGAATTCCTGCGGAATAAAATTGTTTATTCAAGCGCTCTTACATGAACATTAAAAAAGGATATCCAGGACTTCACAGGAAAGGTAGGAAAATATTAGAAACAAAAATTAATGTAACGCCTCCCTTTTCTTTATTCTCAAATCACGCTTGTTAATCAGAATTAAAGTGTCCATAAAGTACACTGCATTATACCGTCGATACTCTTCTTTTCGACGTCTATTACTGTGACGTCATCTTCATTGAATGAAAAAAATCAAGTGACGTGTGGTTGAAAAAGCCAATTTTTGTAGTTGTAGTTATATTCCATTTTATCTTTCTTATGAGTTCGGTAACCTACTGTTTTATTGTCTTATTCTGATTTAATACAAACAACTTTAAATGCTCTGAAAATATGAGAAAAAAAAATCAACAGCAGAATTTTCAAAATTTAATAGGAAAGATAAGAATAAATGTCTAATATTTCGCACGGGGAAGTAATTTAGCGTTAAAATAATCACGAATTTTTCATTCAAAAATTTGTTATTTAATAGAATTGAAATCTATATACTTCCAGAAGTATAACACAGAAATCCGTTTGCAAGGTCATCTATTATTAACGAAATGGCAGGGGTATGAAGTTTACCTGGTCATTTCTCCATCTGCTGAATTTACCTACTTTTTATGGCGCTATAGCAACAAAACGAATTCGGTGACCTATATGTTTTATTCTTGAAAATTGTCCCAAATACCTTGAAGAATGATTTTGCTAAGTTTCATGAAAAAATCAACAGCAGAAATGAATAGTTGGTTTGGTATTTAAGCGCTAACACCTTCCAACAAAACCATGGGCATCATAAAGATTGTTAAGAAATGGTAATTAAAATCTTTGAAATGGTCTACTTGACTTGTCTACCAGAGTTAAAAATTTGCAAAAAAACTGTTTATAAAATATGTGAGTACAAATATAACACGGATTGATGTAATGTTTAATACAGTGTATTTACTATTAAATCTCACACATGTTTTATGACACTTATCAATCGCTTTTCAGTGTTTTTTGTTTTCATTTTAACTAATTTACTCTTACTTAGATCAGAACTCGTCCCAAAAGGTATTCACAAACCCAGTAGTCCAGATATTAATTGTTCGTACAATATGTGATCTACATGTACAAATATAACACGGATTGTTGTAATGTTCAATACAGTGTATTTATTTTTAAATCTCACACACTTTTTAAGGTATAATATCAATCGCTTTACAGTGTTTTTGTTTCATTTTAACTAATTTACTCTTATGAAGATCAGAATACGTCCCAAAGGATATTCACAATTCCAGTAGTCCGGTACTTCGATGCTGGCCGGATTAAAGATTTTATTTTCAACCTTACAATATATAAATTAGGGGTATCTTCCTCATGTAAAGCTCTGACATTAGCTAATTTTGGCTTTTAATTTTGACCTTTTTGTTTATCTGCTCTCTATAAGCTTTTATACATCTATCTATTTCTGGATTTCCAATGTTTTGATTTTTTCTGCACTGAAGAGACATAAGTTGTCGAAATGACCATATTCAGAAAGTAAATTTACAGTATTTAGTTATTTTATAACAGTTCCATTTGTCATTACAAATATTTTAAGGTCATGGCCATGATTTGACAGAACGTTACAATGTTTAATGTCATAATTAAAAATATACGTTTTGAGTAGATGAAGAGTTTTTTTAACGAACTGACAAACATCGACTTTGACTTTTTTGCCAATACGGTGTGAAGGGTACCATGAGTGGAACGATCATCATGCCCCCCTGAGTTGCTGATAATACTTTCGTTTTTTTTTTTTTTTTTTTTTTTTTTGCAGAGATTCAAACTGCTATTGATTTTTTTTTGTATTTTTGTTAATTTTTGTGACCATCATGACTCTAAAATGTCAAGGTTCAAACTGCCATTGCTTTAAGTTGTTGGCGTTCTTGTTTATATTTGTGTCCATCATTACTAAAAAAAAACAAGGTTAAAATTGTCCTTGCTTTAAGTTGTCGGCGTTCTTGCTGATTTTTGTGTCTATTATGACTCTAAAATGTCATGGTTTTGAATATTTTTTTTCAGATTAATTTTTTGATGCCCTGCCACTGCAACAGTGTCAAAACTTTTGATTTTTCTACTCTCTATACTACTCTTCCACACGATAAGCCAGATCTCCGGGATTTAATACATCAGTCTTTCTATACTAAAAAGGGTGAAAGAAGATATTCATATTTAGTTATAGGTAAAGATGGGGCCTATTTTGTTAAACATCACACTGATTCACACAAAAAGTATACAGAGGAGGATGTCATTGCAATGCTGGAATTCTTGATTGATAACATATTTGTAGAATTTGGAGGGCAAGTTTTCCAGCAGACAATAGGAATACCTATGGGGACTAATTGTGCGCCACTTTTAGCAGATTTGTTTCTTTATTCGTATGAAGCCAGGTTCATACAAGGGCTAGTTCAGAAAAAAGATAATAAGCTAGCCAAATCCTTTAATTTCAGTTTCCGTTATATAGATGATGTTCTTTCATTGAACAATCCTCAAATTAAGGACAACCTTCATCTTATATACCAAATGAACTCGAAATTAAAGTGACTACTGATACACCATCATCAGCATCATACCTTGACCTATACCTCTACATTGACAACTCTGGACGACTGAAAACAAAACTTTACGACAAGCGTGATGATTTCGACTTTCCAATAGTGAACTTCCCGTATTTGAGCAGTAATATTCCCACTTCTCCGGCATATGGCGTGTACATTTCACAACTCATTCGCTATTGCCGTGCCTGTAGTTTGTACAGCGATTTTGTCAACAGAGCGAAATTACTGTCCCAAAAACTTATACATCAAGGGTATGTTCAGTCACTGTTGCAGTTGTCACTACAGAAGTTTTACGGTCGTCACCACGATTTGACAGACCATTACAATGTTTCTGTTTCACAAATGATAACAGATATCTTTGAGTAGATCCAGAGTTTGTTACCGGACTGACTAACACCGACTGTGACAAAACCGGACTTTTCACTGGCAGTGTGACGGGTGCCACGCGTGGAGCAGATCATGCTTACCCTTCCGGAACACCTGATGATACTCCAGGTTTTTAGTTGGAGTTCACACTGTCAGTGCTTTAGTTTTTAGTGTTGTCTTGTATACTACATTGTGATCTTTTAGTTTTTGTCTTCGTTGATCATGTTTGTGATACGGATTTGTCCTTGTTATTGTCCGAATACTAAATAAATACATAGAAGCTATTCAAACTTTCACCTTGGTAGGTTAGAGAAGTAACAAATACCATGGATTTTAATTGGTTTGTCTAAGGGTTAGAAAATGACATTAACCAATCAGTCACAAAGCATATCTTCAACACCATAATTTTTACTGGTTGTGTGACGGGTGCCATGCGTGGAGCAGATCATGCTTACCCTTCCGGAGCACCTGATGATACCTCAGTTTTATAGGGGTTCACACTGCTAGTGCTTTAGTTTTGTATCGTTCTTGTTCATTTTTGTTTATTTGTTTTGTCTTTGTCATACTGTCTCAATTCGTGTTGCTGTGAATTGCCGATTTTGGATTTATGATTTTAGAATTTCCCCTTTCCTCGTTCTTGCTTCGGTATTCGTTTGCCGATGTATTTCGTTTGCTTATATAGACGATAAAATAAACTTCAAATGCTGAATGTTTCAGCATAATTTATTTTTTGCGACAATATAATGATCTGATTCCGTTTTTGAAACGGTCATCGGTGAATCCGTATACAAACGGGTTGGAAACATTATTGATCGGTAAAAGTCGGACACCAATCTGATAGAAAGTTAACTCAAAATCGGTTAATTTGAAATCTTTGTCCAAACTATAGAATAAGATATGGAGCAAAAACACTTCTATGAATATTGCTTTAATAAAAATGAGTGGATGGGTTGTCCTTAAAGTCGAGGATTTCAGACAAGCTCTGCGTCCTACTGCAATATTAGTGTATATATTTACACCCGGGTTTTTCACTTGTTTCTGAGAACCATTTGAAGCATTGTCAAATACTGGTATCGTGTAGATATCTTTACGTGAACCATAAACTGAACTTTGAATCACTTGACACTAACATCACGGAAAAACACTACTTTGGGAATTGAAAAATAAGCAATTAGTAATACAGAAGACGATATGATAAAATAACTAAATACCGAAGTTACTGTGATTTACTTTCTGCATATGCGCATTTCGACAAATTATGTCTCATCAGTGCAGATAAAATCTAAATGTTTGGAAGACCATAGAATAAAATAAGATAAAATAAGGAATATGGAGCCAATGTAAGTGTAAAGAAACGTAGTTCCCTGAAATTCATCATTGGTGAAACATATGTATCCAGTTGCATTCAAACCGTTCTCTGAGATCTTCACAAAATGGTTTCCATTCATAAAATACATGGGGATTGTTATTAAAATTGGTATTGATATTACTAGAATACAGAGTAACTTTGAGACATTGACTGTTATTTATGCTTTCATTGGACTACATACACGACGGTATCGTTCTAGTGCACTAAGAACTAAGATTAAGACGGGTTACATTAACAAAAGAATATTTGATAATGTGTATGGTTGTCCTTTTATTTTATTCAGAGTATTTAACATTCCCCTGGCTAATAGCGCAGAGTAATATCAGAGTTCGGATGTAGCGTTGTTCATTATTTAGCAAGTTAATTCCGCTCAAACCTGGCCATCTTGAACTTACTATGAGATAAGAGTGTTTGCTATTTGTTGAAGGCCTCGTGGTGACTTCAAAATAAAAAAAACAACACTTTTGTGCAATGTACATTTACTCCATATCCTGTAATTTGACTGGATCATAGAAACACAGGTGCAAGATTTGCTGGAATATCTCTCCATTTGTTTGAACTGTTTTGTATTAATTTTTTTACCAGATAAAATAGCGAAAGAATCACGTTACATATGTGTTCCCCATCGTAAAGCGTCAGTGGTTTTTTTTTTTTTTTTTTTTTTTTTTTTTTTTTTTTTTATTTAAATTAAAAAAATAAATAAAATTTATATCAAAAAAGTATTCATAACGCTGCTTTCGATGTAAATGTTATGTTGGAAATTTGTTGTGTTGCGTGTAGGAAAAGGGGAAGAGACGGCTTTGCATTGTTGTTGTCTCTCCTTTCTCTCCACAGAGCGAGAAAATGCGAATTCCTGAATCTGGTTACATATTTCATGCAGGAATTTAGCTGTGTAGGAAAAAGGTAGAGACGAGTTTGCATCGTTCTTGTCTCCCCTTTCCCTCCACAAAGTGTGAAATACGAAAACTGCTTTTCTTCTACATATTTGTGTTTCTGGGGAATCTAGCTATTAACTGGTAGATGACAGCTTATACTTTCTTTCGAGGCTGCGACCTGGCAATAACAAATATACAGTCGATATTCTATTCCTGCAACCAAACAACAAGTGACTTTTCGAACTTTTCAATCGGTTAAGAAACCGAATGTCTAGTGCTATAAGATGCTGAATTGTTACCAGATCTGAATCTCGATTGGTTGATTAGAGTACATCAAATTTAGTCTTTTTAATAATTCAAATTTATTTACCTAAAACATCTGTCAATTTACACCTATTTCAAAGTACAAAGAAATCTTAATAAAGGGGATACATTATTTATTTACTCAAATATGTCAAAGCTCAACAAATGGATTTTTGTCAATTTCTATTATTCTAGGTCTTTTTATCTCGGACTTTTTACATAATCATTACATAAGATTTATTTCCTAACCGTGACATTAATTCGTCTAGCTTTACTTCTTTATTTACAGATCGATTATCCTATTTTCCGGGCTGTCATCACAGTTTATGTAAAATTGATTTATTTTTTTTTTTATTTTAAAGTTAATTTAAATCCAATTTTAATTATCTTAAAATAGTGATTTATCACAATTTCAGTTAAATATATTTCACGTATTTTAGCACCATTACATAAATACAGTAATCGTCATTAATGGACGTTTGGTATTCTAGTTATGTTTCATGAACAAACGAGAAATCAAAATCTTCCATAATTCGAACATAAAATATCAGATAAAACTACTCCCTTACCAGCACAAATTGTAAGCGTATCACAACAAAAGGTCAGCTCAAAATTGAGAAACAACAGTCATCGAGTAATGTGGCTTCTTTTTATCTTTGATGCCTATAATATTCAATTCCTTTGGAAATATCAGATTTATGCTATTATTTCTGACGAAAGTGCATACTCTGTATATATAAATGCTAGATTTAGTGATCAATTATGTTTGAAAACACCCAGGATTAATCTGATTCACACAGCTAGTGTAAAATATTTCACCAAAAGAAGTAGTGTAATTTGCTCCCAATGGAATGTCAACATTCCATTAAAAGACCAATCGCTTCAAATGTAAGGATGTACCAAAGTGTAAAATTTGACGAAATCTAATTCTAACAAAACAAAAAGCACGGATTCTTCTCTAATATTGTTTACAATAATCATTGTTCCTGGACATGTGATTATATAATTGATGCATTCAATCTTTTGCTGGACAACATTTTTGTTCATATTGGCAACACTTTTTGTATTAACATCGGCACAAACTGTGACCTGTCATTGGAGATTGTTTTCGTTCTGCTACGAACGAGGCTTCATGAAAAAACTTTTAAAAAGAACCAAACAAAACAGTGATAAACTGAATACAATTTTCAATGTTATCAGCCAGTTTTTAGATTATGTAGTCATCATTTATCCACAAGAACTTAAGTTAATTATAAACTCACAAAGATTTCAAATACTGCCCTTTTCTTGATCTAACTATCATTATTGACTCTAGTAAAATAAAAACTAAAATATATGATAAAGGGGTGATTTTGATTTCACTGTTACTAATTTCCATTTTCTTGGCGGCGACATTCCTCTACCTCCATCTTACGTGTTGCATATTTCTCAACTGCTACGATTCGCACGGGTTTGTTTTGCTCTTGACGATTATAATTAACGTAACCTTACTATCACAGCCAAACTTTTATAATAGGTCTATAGGTTTCATGAGTTGCTGAATACATCAAATACATTTCACAAGTTTTGTAATAGATATGAACCTTTGATATCTAAATATGGAGCTACTAGTTAACAGCTTGATACTGCGAGCATTTCTTACCTTTTTTCAACAGAAATGTGACAAATAAAATACCAGAGACTGATTAAGAATCCAGAAAAACTGGGACGTAACTTACATTCTTTACTTTATAGAAGATATTCTGCTTGCATCCACCTACTTTACACACATATTGGCCTTGGCTGATACTGCCGATGTCTACCGAAATTCATGATTCTTGACCAAATCCGTCGAGAAGTTTTGAGTTTGATTTTCTTCCGTATTGTCACAATGTTTTACCAGCAGACTAGGCTCCTTGGGCTAGCCGTCAGATTAGCAGCGAGTACCCTTGACCCATCTTTCAAATAACAAAATGCCGAAGTTACTATTACTTTCGTTTCTGCATATGCACATTTCTCATCAGTGCAGATCAAAGCAAAATATGTGGGAATCCTTATACCGAAATATTTGTAAAAGCTGGTAGAAAAACATATTAGCAAAAAATTCTGGGTAGTAAAACGAAAATCAGCTAAGTACAGAGCTATGCAAGAGGGAGATAGTTTTTCACAAATTTTGTTAGAATTAGATATTGCATGTATCCAAATAAAATTGGTTATATTTGGAAACATCAAAATTACGTATTGTCATTTTCTCTCCTTTCAAGATTTTGGAGTTAGTAGTTTACATGGTTACAGTTTTATTTGTATGTTTATTATACTACAGGGACACGGACAGAGGAAGGGAAGGCTTGGGTACCCATAAACCAGCTTAATCATACCGCTGGGCTTTGCTAGTACCGGCACCAAGTACGGCTGTCCCGAGTTCCTATCGTCAATTACGTTTGTGTTTTGTCTTATTAGTTTTTTTCCTATGTTGTTCCATGGCAGATTGTAGCATGTAATTGTAATTTCAGCTCTTGTAGATGTTTCCTGCTAGCGTTTTTTTCTTCATTCATGACATCAATAATATTTCCTTACAATTTGGCTGACACTTTATGTGTAACATTGTCATTAAACTAGCAGATTTATTAAATATTTATTTGATTTCCGTTGTAATAAAATCATTTGTGATGTGCATTACATTATACAATTTCACATAGTTTTATTTTATCATTGTTGCAAAATGGGGTATAGACATGCATTATTAAAATTAAGGAGAATAATATTATCATTCTAGTCGAACAATTACCGAATGCACTCCGGATGGAATATGCTTGTGATAAAGAAGATGCATGTAGAAGAAACAAAAAAAAATAAGAAAACATGACAGTTTTCTGTTTCTCTTGTACCTGTGGACCACTCGAATATGATGATTTAATGGAACCAAATCTGTTTCTCAAATGCTATTATACATGGATGCTGGTTAAGCATGTTTAACATTTAATGAATTATTTTGCATGTTTTGTCTAAAAGGATCAATGTCTATATTCTCTTAATTGTATGACATTATTCCTGGCCAAAGCATGAGCAACGGATACTAGTAAGTGTTGGACAAAAACCAGGAATCTTCCTTTATTGTGAAGCAATTTCCCCCTTAAGTTAAAAGCAATTATTGATATATTAGCGATATACCTTTAGTTCCCTCTTTTTACCATATATCTTTATTTACATTTTGTGCGATGATGAGTTTCATGGCATTTTGAAAATAAATACCTTTATACACGTTCTGTGCGTACGCTTGCTTCCTTCGGAATTAAGCAAAGTCATACACTAAAGTAAATGTCTCAATGAATCAAGTGACCTGATAAGTATTCAAAAAAACAATGATACTTAAAGAAAATGTGTCCATGGGACACGAATGCACCGCTAGACAGATATCAGCGAACAGGAAGTAGATAAATGATGGACTTAAAAATGAGAGACACAGTACGACTCATCATTCCAAAGCTTCAGACCCAATATCAAATCATTCCTTCATACACAAGCTGAGAAATCCTTTACAAAAATATTGGCCGTACGTATATCGGAAGTAGATGTTTGACGGACTTGAAAAGGGGGAAACACGGTGCGACTCATCATACCAAAGCTTCAGACCAAATACATGTATCAAATCATTACTCCATACACGAGCCAATAAATCACTGACGAAAATTTCGGACGTGCGTACGAACAGACCTACAAACGTATGATGCTTAACGGCGGGGGCATAAAAAATTGAAATTAATATTACTACCTTGTCTTATGTCCAATCCTTTTTATATTTTTTGCAAAGATCACATATTACTAAACTACTTCTGATCTTTTTTTTTGTACAAGTTGTACTTTAATACATACATTATATATACATTATACATATATTAACGGGGAATCTTAACATTATTGTGGATAAAGAAGTTGGAAAGTTCTGTAGAAAAGGGCCTAAATATCGCCCACCGTCAAAAATAAACTGGCAAGCATGTTTTGACGCTGTAACCAGTTGTTGTAAAAACGGGGGGGGGGGGGTGCAAACGAGAAAGTGCAGACAAGCATGCTATAAATTTGTTTAAAGATAAAATTATTAGCAAGGTCATCAGCAGAATATATTTTTATAAAGATAACTATGTTGAGTCACCTCCTAAGCTGTCCGTAAATAGAATTAAGTCAAAATTGAAGGATCTTGGTAAAAATATGTGTTGCT
The DNA here is from genome assembly GCA_002080025.1 of Modiolus philippinarum. Classification (NCBI taxonomy): domain Eukaryota; kingdom Metazoa; phylum Mollusca; class Bivalvia; order Mytilida; family Modiolidae; genus Modiolus; species Modiolus philippinarum. The sequence continues at coordinate 79,114 of MJUU01019209.1, forward strand.
ATCTTCTGAATGAAATATTACATCGATGTTCAACAAAACGAACTGGACAAGTCAGACACTTTCAAACGTACCGATTGGGACGAAAACATACTAACCAAACAACATTATAAGGATACAGAAATGCTTAAAGTTCCACCTAAAGATAACATCTTACCTACCATGTACTGGTTGTCGAAGCTTCACAAAAATCCCTTTAAACAGCAATTTATTTCTGCATCTAGTAAGTGTTCTACTATTAATTTATCCATCCATTTAACTAGTCCACTTACTTGTATAAAAGAGTTGGTTATTAAATACAGTGAAAAACTTATTAAAACACTGGTGTAAATTACTTTTGGAGTGTCAAAATTTGTATTGAAGTTTTAGATAAACTACAATCAATTGAATGACCAGCTGTCTCATCTATCGACAGTTATGATTTTCCTACACTTTATACTACCCTTCCACTTGATTTGATTAAATCCAAATTGGGACAACTTATCAAATGGTATTTTAAATTTTCTGGTTTGAAGTTCATTTGCTCTAACAAAAAGCAGGGATTCTTCTCTAATATTACCTACAATAATCATTTTTCCTGGACATGTGATGATATGATTAATGCACTCAATCTTTTGCTGGACAGTATTTTTCGTTTTGGGAACACTATTTATCAACAGGTCATAGACATTCCCATGGGTACAATTTATGCATCTCTAATTGCAGATCTTTTTCTTTTCTGTTACGAACGAGACTTCATGAAAAAACTTCAAAACGGAACAATACCAAACAGTGATAACCTTTGTTAACAGCAGGTATATTGACGATATCCTTACTATTGATAGTCCCAAGTTTTAAGATTATGTTGACATTATTTACCCGCATCAACTAAATATCAAATAAAGCTAACAATGATCCAAATACTGCCCTTTCTGGATCTAACTATCATTATTGACTCCGGAAAAAATAAAAACTAAAATATATGATAAATAGGATGATTTTGATTTCACTATCACTAATTTCCCTTTTCTTGACGGCAACATCCCTCTAGCTCCATCCTAAGGGGTGTATATTTGTCAACCGATTCACAACTCGATTCACATGAGTTTTTTCTACTCTTGACAATTTTAATGAACGTAACCTTACTATCACAGCCAAACTTCTACAACAGGGTTACAGATTTCATAAGATGTTGAATTCATTTAAGGAGTTTTATAATAGATATGAACATTTGATATCTAAATATGGCGTTACTCGTAAACCGCTTATTGCTAAGGGCATTTCTAATCCTCTCTTTACGGACATGTTGTTAAAAAATGCCAGAAATTGATTAAAAGTCAAGAAAAACTGGGACGTAAGTTTCATTCTTTACGTAATAGGGGATATCGACAAGATATTCTTCTTGCATCCATTAAATTAGTTTTGAGACCTAATGACCTGAAAATTTTGAACACACACTCTCCTCTCACTGATACTGCTGATGTCTACTGAAATTTATGATGATTCTAGACCAAACCCTTCGGGAATTTTTTAATTTGTTTTTCCGTAGTGCGACAGTGTTCTACCAGCAGACTAGGCTCCTTGAGCTAGCCGGCATTTTAGAGTCGAACACCCCTTGACCCATCTTTCAAAATTACGTATTGTTTTTTTTTTTCTTTCCTTTCAAGATTGTGGTGGTTGAGTTAGTAGTCTATCTGTATTGGGTTTTCTTCGTATGGTTATTTACTATAGGTAAACAGGGCACATAAAGGGGAGGTTTGGGTACCCATAAACCGGTTTAACCCTACCGATGGCTTTTGCTAGTGCAGGTACCAAGTCCGGCTGTCTAGAACTCTTATCGTTGTCATTCGTGTTCTTCATTTGTAGTTCCATGATAGATTGTGGCATGTCATTATAATTTTCAGCCATTGTAGATGTTTCCTGTTATCTATTTTTTACATACCTATGATTAAGGTGTAAGCGTATTTTGTTAATACTACTTATGTATGTGTACATGTATAAATAAACAATGAAATGGTTTCAAATAACTGTTCTTTCTCTCAGATTTGGACACAAACACATTCGAATACAATGGTCATGAATTTTCGCTGTCGAGTGTTCTGAAATATACCAGTACCATTTATAAAAATGTTTTTTCCAGGATCTTTAATTTCAAAATGCATTTACATAAAAGGAAATACTTTTCTTGTAAATAGAAATAGTCTACCGTTTTACATTGATAGTATTTTCATACGAACATACTGACAGCAGAGAAAAACCGATCAAAGAAATATAAACAAAGTAACTGTACGGCACTGCATTACAGCTTGTTTATAGCTTTTATTTATGAAACTGCAGTCATATGCAAAAATCATACCGATAACAAAATATCGAATAGAGTAAAATCTGTAAAAATCAACTTTCTCTAACAAAAGGACTAAGAGCAGAAGAGGAAAAATAGAAATTGTGCCAATTTTCTGTTTGGCGTGTACATTATGTTGCATATTCTTGTCTCTTGAAAACATGTGCAGTTTTACTATTTTTCACTCCAGGAAGAAAATACTTTCAAACAACTAACGACAAAAAGGGATTATAGCACGGAGCTGCATTTCGATAAAAATTTTCTTTGAAATTAAACGGTAGACCAGTTCATGATAATTGTGGATCTACTACCAGTATTCTGGTGTGCATTGGGTGGGTACGGCTTTATTCTGTACGGAAATCCATATACACCTTCATATTAACCGATACGATTCTCTTTTGATATTAAAAATTGCACGCATGGAGGGTAGTCCCCACAATGTGCAAATGCGTGAACCTGACATGAATGTAATCTGGTACCAATTTTCCATCATGCTAACGTCATTAAACACAAGTCACCTATTCCGACCAGAAACTTATCACGAACCTTTAATTGCAGTGAAGGTTTTTGTGACAAGGAGGTATATCGGCTGTTGTCAAATACAATAAACATATATATATATATATATATATATATATATATATATATATAACAAGAGAGTCTTCATGGAGGGTATCAAATATCGAATTATCTTTAATACCATTAAGAGTGAATTTAAAAACTATATATCAATTGAACTCACAATATCTGCCCAATATCAATTCATAAGCCCCATTTAACCATTTGAATTACACGACATCAGTATTTATTTCTTGCAATGATGTTCAAATTTATCATTTGATGTTCAGCATCGTCTTTACACTTGTAAAGTTGAGAAATATATATATTTGATTTCATTGTAATTAATAAACTCATTTGTTATTTGCATTACATTATACCATTGTATATATAATTATAGTATCATTGACAGATAATGGGGTATAGTTATGCATTATGAATATTATGGAGAATAATGTTATTGTATTCCAACAATTACCGAATGCACTCATAATGTAATCTGCTTGTAATATAAGGTAAATGCAGACATAATATTATGTGAGTGTACGGAAACAAATGATTTATGTCTGTAAACGAATGACTTCCAGTAATCTACGGCACTGTAACCTAACTGTAATATTAGTCATATGTAAATTCCTACGAAAGACAAAATATCAAATAACAAACTACCGAAGTAACTGTAAATTTAGTTTCTACATATGGCCATTTTCACAACTTATGTCCCATCAGTGCAGATAAAATTTGGTCGACAATAAAGCCAATGATGTTTAAAAACTCACAGAGAACAAATAACCGAACAGATGAAATCAAAGAGGTCTAAGACAATTCTTTAATTAAATTATAATTGGCGAAAACAAAATTAAACTGAAGATCTACAAATCGATTAAATATAAATCACCCTTAGCTCAACCGTGTTCATTAATTAATGATTCCTTCTCAAGGTATTGATGGATTGATGACTGAAAATCGTAATAGTTTTCAGGAACGTACATCAAATTATTTTATCTGCATCAGCTTAAATGGCCAGGATAATTTTATCTGTCATTAAGAGTTAAAAAAATCAAAAGAAAAAGAGTAAGTTCTCAGCAATTTGTTGCCGTAATGAAACAGAGTCCGTGCGACGGAGGCAAAAATGTATATTTTCCCAGATCATCTTCCATCTTTCGGTGCTAACCTTTATATTATAAATGTATTAAACGGTCTAACCAATAAAATATCGTTAATAAGTATACTTTATGGTACAAAAGCAAAAAAAAAAAAAAAATTGGCGTGTTTCAATAACTAGCCCGATCCGCCATTTGGTATCGAATGTCAACAAAAGGGTTTGTATCAATGGGTCATCCTGAAATAATGACCGGGAACTACAGAAGTTGTGACAATAAACTGACCACAAACTTTTTCTGACTGCAGCTGGGATAAGGAAAACGAAAACATCCCTCAAAAATTTTTTGATACATTTATTGGCGGTCTCCATTTTGAAAAAAAGATCAAAAACTTTTGTCATATTACATCTACAAATTGTTTTAAAAAAACTTTAAATTAATTTTTACTAAAATATTTTGACTTCTGGACACTTTTCAGAACAAGCTCAGTGTTCAGACAAACGAAATACAAACTAACGTTTTGCAAAAAATCCAATTTTCCAAAATAGGTGCAATTGGGGTACTCCTTGTTGATATTAGTCGTGCACTTGCTGGAAAGTTTACACTAAATAATTCAAGGTAGCTTCGAACCAGGATTTTTATCACTTTACATAAACTAAAGGTCATGGTAAAATAAATATTTATTAAGTTTGTTCGCGAAGTTTAATAGAAGTAAGGTAAAAACGTCAAACTTTGGCACGTTAGACATATGATCTAAGCATAGGCATGTTAGTTGTAGTATTGCATATTTACAAATTCATGTAGGAGGAAACAGTGAATGGTTTAAAAACAGTATTACTCTAGAACTTTTCCTGCATCCTTATTTAGACACATACACATCCAAATACAATGGTCATGAAATTACTGCTGGCGAGACCTGATGACCTTTGTCTTGAAATAAAACAGTACCATTCATAATATGTTTGTATAAACATACTGACAACTGACTTACATTTGTCTGGGCTAAAACTTGCTTATTGTTGCACCTACATTGTACCAAATTGCGAAATAAAAAGTCATGTGCAGATCGATGACCAATATAATTCCTAGCCCTCGTAAGAAGGAGAATAAAAGCGAAGAAACAAGAAGATTGTGAATATTTGAATACCAATGTTAAAAACAAGCTTAAGGAAATATTAAGAATAAATGAAGAACCGATTGAAGAAATATAAACAAAGAAACAGAACTAGCTTTTGCTCCCCAACATCGAAAAAAGTAATTAAATAAAATTAACTAAAGCTCTAACACCTTCCAACGAAAACATGGGCAACATAAAAAGTGCTAAGAAATGGTAGCTAAAGTCTGTGAAATGATTCATTTGACTTGTTTACCATGGTTAAAAATTTGCAAAAAAAGAAATTGATTGTTTGTAAAATATGTGAATTCAAAACTACATGTACAAATATGCGTCAAAACCTTCATCAGTATGAAATCGGGATTGCCTATTATTTTCTAATATTATAAACTGCTTAACTTGAGAGATGGTATTTGTCCACGGAAATTACGTTGGTTATGCTATGGGTGAATATAACAGTAAACGTTCAGATAATTGACGTCCAACAAAAACAACATCCGGGTCATGTACATACGTACGATGAGGCAATGATACCAATCTAGTATAATTTTAATATATGACATTATGAAGACAATTAATAATATATGTTGATAGTATCACCTACAAGCGTGTTGTTTCTTTCACCTTTTATTATTAGGACAATACTAATGTGAATTTAAGTGTTTACCATTGGCCTTCTTGTATATAATCATACTTATAAACTTCAAATTCGTTTATTCGTTGTTTTCTTTATTTTAACATGGTCTTAGACTTGGCTTATCTTAGAAACGTTCACCAGTATCGAAGATAAAGAAAAAAGAACTTTCAAAACTTCATCTCTTTGCAAAGAATATAAAAGTTGGCCGAATTTTGATAAATTGAATAATTAATACGTTTTGAACTTGGAAATAATTAAGTAGTCAAATGTCTGAAATAAGTTTATCAAATTAAATGGAGATATAGCGAGTCCCTCATACTTCTATTTTTATATATTTCTTTGAATTTCATTTGCATATAAATCATTTAATTATTTATCTATCTTAAATTATTTTTATACTTTATCTACGAACTGTGTCCGTTTCCTTTCTAAATAGAAACACATATTCTGTGATTAAAACTAAACACGAAACAAAATCAAAACAAAACCTGAACTGCTGCTAATTACTATATCTAGTGATATAGAATCTACTTTCTAAATAATGCTAATCCAACTTGTATTTAATTTGCGTTAGTGGCTAATTGAATGGTAAATCATTGATTACTAAATTGTACTAAATTGAGCGATATCTAAAAGAAAGTTGATCAATTAAGACAAAAAATAGTTTTAATCGCCACTTTGAAATTGGCTGCTATTTTCCAAAACGTATAAGGGATTTTATATATAGCATTGAGGGCTAATTTTCCCCATCTTTTTTTTTGTACAATGGTTTGGGTTAAAAGGTACTTTGGAGTGTTAAACATTTATATTTCATCAAATTTTCCTGATAGTGAAGTAACTCAATTAACCAAGATTTAGATGTGTCGTTTAAGTAAAGATAATGCGCCCTCTAGTCCATTGTTACAATTCCCCGTGGTAGAGATGTATACTCTTTATTTTTCTTAGATATGGTGTACGTGTACATGAGATAATATTTCATGTGTACACGTTGTTCTATTACTATTATTTAAATTTATATAAATTCTAAAACCTAAGGATTAACTCCCTCACTCGTAGTTTTGTCCTTAGCTATATTTGATATTACTGATTATTCGGATTTCGTTTGGTTTTTATGCATTTTAAACATGTTTTGAAATTATGGATTTCCTTTGTTTGGGTACTGGTGCTGCTGATGAAGAATTAAATTCCGAAATGGCCATACAGCTCATTAAAATTATTGTAGTTGGAGTTAACATATGTGTTATGGTCTCGTGTGCATTTACACCATATCCTTTCGTGAAATATTACAAGTAAACATTTGTAATTTCCACTCCAGGAAGGAAATACTTGCAAAAGCCGAACAACAAAAAAAGGCGACGATAGCACTGCACAGCAACACTTCGATAATCAACGGAAACCGGTAATTTCATTTCAAATTTACAATACCAGACAAGTTCATGATTACTAAAGAGCAACTATTTTCAGCGATTTTTCACTTGAATTTTGACGTAACACTTTGTGTTTGATTCTGTAGCAAAACTCCATGTAACCTTCAATTCCGACAATTCCGACAAAAATCTTATCGTGAAAGTTTCACGACCGTCAACTTATTTTATTATATCTTGCTAATGATTCAAGATTTTAGGTTGTGGTCAAATATATAATTCATCTACATACAAAGTCTCCAAAATTTACCAACAATTTAGTGTGAATTTGAAAAAAATGAATTTTACAATTTCTGCTCCTAATCAGTCCCATTTGACGATTTAAAGGACATCAGTAATTATTTCGAAGAATGTTTTCCAAATCATTATTTTAATGTTTACATGGTCTCTTCACTATTAGATTTGTGAAATATATATTTGATTTCCATTGTAATAAATAAATTCATTTCTGATATGCATTGCATTCTGCAATTGTATATGTTTTAATAGTATCATTGTTATATAATGGGGTATAGTTATGCATTGTGAATATTAAAGAGGATACTGTTGTTATTATATTGTAGTCCAACAATTTAAAAACTTTTAAATTTAACTGAATCAAGTGACTTAGTTTGACTTAAAAAATCATGCTATTAGTAATACTTAAAATAAATATTTATACCTAATAGCTTTATCTCATGTCCAATTCTTTTTAATTTTTTTGAAAAATGAATATAACTGAACTATCACTAAATTTTTTGCAGAATGCACAAGTTGTACTTTTGTAAGTATCAGCGTGCTACTTGTAATATTTATATATTCATGTAGGAGGAAACAGTGAATGGTTTCGAAACAATAGGACTTTTTTTATTTGTGGATCCTTACAATATCTAATTTTTTGTAAATTTTGATGAAAACTAAGGAGTATCTCCCTCATGCAAAGCTCTGTCCTTAGCTGTTTTTGGCTTTACCTTTAGATCATATTGGTTATTTGTTCTCTATCAGTTTTTAAACATCTTTGAGTTTACGGTTTTTCAAACGTTTAGATTTTATCTGCACTGAAGAGACATAAGTTGTCGAAATGCGCATATGCAGAAAATAAATTCACAGTCACTTCGGTATTTAGTTATTTCCTACATCCTTATTTAGACACATACACATCCAACTACAATGGTCGTGAAATTCCCGCTGGCGAGACCTGATGACCTTTGTTACAAAATAAAACAGTACCATTTATAGTATGGTTTTTCCTGGATTTTTTTAATGTACTTACATGATAGTATACTTTTGTGGTGAATATAAATAGACAACCCTTTTTCTACGTTGAAAGTAAAGTCTGTGAAATGATTTATTTGACTTGTTTAGCAGGGATAAAAATTTGCAAAAAAGAAATTGATTGTTTGCAAAATATGTGAATTCAAATGTACATGTACAAATATAACACGGATTGATGTAATGTTCAATACAGTGTATTTACTATTGAATCACACAAACGTTTTTATAATATCGATACTTATCAATTGCTTTACAGTGTTTTTGTTTTCATCCGAACTAATTTACTCGTATTAAGGTAGATAGACACTGTTGCGCTGCGCAGTGCAATCGCGCATAAGAAAATTTCAAAATCGAAAATTACTTTGCCGGAACAGTCATTTGACATGTTTTCCTTTGTGACGTCATAATTGATTGACTAATATGAAACGTCATATTTAGTCCATTTTGCCGCGGATTAACTCGCTTTTCCCGTAAATAATGTTTATTACAGAAACTTAATTGAAATATCTCCGTTAAAAGCATGGTGACATATACATTTTTTCGTCGCAACTAACGGATCACGTCATAAACTATTTATTTACCAAAAGATATCAAATTCTCATGGATAAAAGGTTAACTTCTATTAAGCTGAAAATTGCCTTCCCATATTTTTTCCGTGCACTCTTTGTAAATTCAGGCGAAAAATGGCTAAAAGTGGGCCAACTTTGAACTGAGTTCTAGAAAAATCAAGCATGGTAACCCATGCTTTTTACAGATTTCAGGTTAGTAGGATTAGTTCTCCAATTGTGCCGACTTATAACAAAATCTCATGGATATGAACATTAGTGTCTATCTGCCTTGAAGATTAGAATTCGTCCCAGAGAATATTCACCAATCCATTAGTCCAGTACTTCGATACTGGCCGGATTAAAGATTTTATTTTGAAAGTTACAATATATAAATTAGGGATATCCTACTCATGCAAAGCTCTGACATTAGCTAATTTTGGCTTTCAGTTTGGACCTTTTTGTTTATCTTCTCTCTATCAGCTTTTATACATCTATCTATTTCTGGATTTCCAATGTTTTGATTTTTTTCTGCACTGAAGAGACATAAGTTGTCAAAATGACCATATTCAGAATGTAAATTTTATAGTTACTTCGGTATTTAGTTATATAAAACAGTACTAGTTCCATTTGTCATTGCAAAATTTTAAGGTCATGGTCATGATTTGACAGAACGTTACAATGTTCATTGTCATAATTAAAAATATACTTTTTGAGTAGATTAAGAGTTTTTTTAACGAACTGACAAACATCGACTTTGACTTTACACCAGTCTTTTCGAATGCGGTATGACGGGAACTATGAGTGGAGCAGATCATGATTGCCCTTCTGAGTTGCTGATAATACTTTCTGTCTTTGCAGAGATTCAAACTGCTATTGCTTTAATTTTTTGGTGTTTTTGTTAATTTTTGTGTCGATCATAACTCTAAAATGTGAAGGATCAAACTGCTATTGGTTAAAGTTGTTGGTGTTCTTGTTGATTTTTGTGTCCATTATGACTCTAAAATGTCATGCTTTTGAATATTTTTTTCTCGTTGTCTTGGTTTTCGATTGCTGATATTGACGATTAAATAAACTTAGAAAGCAAAATCTTTTAGCAATATTTATTTTTTGCGACAATATAATGATCTGATTCCGTTTTTGAAACGGTCATCAGTGAATCCGTATACAAACGGGTTGGAAACATTATTGATTAGTAAAAGTCGGACACCAATTTGATAGAAAGTTAACTCAAAATCGGTTAATCTGTCTTTGAAATCTTTGTCCAAACTATTTACGAAATTTAAAATAAGATATGGTGCAAACACTACTATGAATATTGCGGTAATAAAAACCAGTGGACGGGTTGTTCTTAAAGTCGAGGATTTCAGACGAGCTCTTTGTCCTACTGCAATATTGGTATATATATCTACATCTGGATTTTTCACTTGTTTTTGAGAATCATTTGAAGCATTGTCAAATACTGGTATCGTATATACATTTTTATGTGAATTATTAACTGAAGCTTGACTACGCCTAATACTAACATCGCGGCAAAACACTACTTTCGAAATGGAAAAATAAGCAATAAGTAATACAGAAGACGATATGATAAAAATAAGGAACATGAAGCCAATGTAAGTGTATAGAAACGTAGTTCCATGAAATTCATCACTGATGAAACACATGTATCCAGTCGCATTCACACCGTTCTCTGAGATCTTCACAAAATGATGTCCATTCAGAAAATACATTGGGATTGTTATTAAAAGTGATATGGATATCACTAGAATACAGAGTAATTTTGAGACATTGACTGTCATTTGTGCTTTCATTGGATTACATACACGGCGGTATCGTTCTAGAGCAATAAGAACTAAGATAAAGACGGATGACATTAATAGAAATGCATTGTTTAGACGGAACAGTTTACATCCCACTTCACTATAAAACGTGTATGGTTTCATCAAGTCCACAATTTCTATCGGCATATGTACAATACATGTAATGAGATCAACTATAGATAAAGCCTTAACAAACACTGTGTATGTAGATGTCTTCCTATCTGCTCTTGTAAAAAGGATAAGAACGTGAATGTTGCCTAAAACTCCTATTACACTTAGACAACCAATGAAAAAAATACATGGTATTCGCTGCTGTATCGCTGTTCCAGTTTTGAGAAGTATTAAAGATTCACTGCTGTCTATTGTAAAATTCATCTCTAAATTGTATCCATTCTGAAAAAGAAAACGATTCAACTATTATAAAATGTGGATGGTTATTCTTTTATGACTGCAGTATAATACCGAAGGAGCAAAGAAAAAGATTACATAAATCAAAGTCCAGATCATTTTATACTATCCTGGTTGTCTCAGCGCAGAATAATGTCAAGATTTGAATCGCACTGTAATTTGATGGCATCATAGGAAAATAGTATATATAGAAAAAAAATCCAATATTTGTGTGTTTGTCGATAGTTGTTTATTAATAGTTTAATGATATACCAAAATGTCAACAGTCGATTGAAAGCCTATAAAGGATATAACAAAGCAAAAAGTTTTGAACAAATCTAATTCTTATTACTCATGTTTGTTTTTTGTCGGATGTTTCGTGTCTTTTTTCTGTTTCTTGTCTTTGCAATGTCTCTGGACTTTGAATACGCCTCTTTTGTTCCTTCGGTAATCTACTGCCGTTGTTTGACTGAAAAGACATTGGAAAATTTTATTCAAACTTGTGCAAGCGGAGACACATAACTGAGTCAGAATATCAACGGTAAATTGAAAGAATTTGGATGTTGATTTAAAAGTATGGGTCAAAACCTTCACCAGTATGAAATAGGAGTTGCCTATTATTTTTTTAATATTATAAACTGCTTGACTTGACAGATGGTATTTGACAACGGAAATTACGTTGGTTATGCAACAGCAAACGTTCAGATAATTTACGTCATACAAAAATAAACATCCGGGTCATCTATAAAACTTACGATCAGGCAATGAAATCAATCTAGTATAAATTTAATGTATGACATTATGTAGACAATTGGTCATATATTTTGATATTATCACCTACAAACGTGTTGTTTCTTTCACCTTTTATTTGTAGAACAATACTAATGAGAATTTTAGTGGTTGCCCATGGCCTTTTTGTATATAACCACGCTTCTAAACCTGAAATTCTTTTATTGCTTGTTCTCTTAATTTGACATGGTCTTAGACTTGGCTTATCCTAGAAACGTTCACCAGTATCGAAGATATAGAAAAATTCATCTCTTTGCAAAGTGTATAAAAGTTGTTGAATAATTAATACATTTTTAACTTTGGAATAATTACTAGTAAGTAGTCAAATGTCTACAATAAGTTTATAACAATTGAATGAGATATAGCGAGTCCCTGAAACTTCATTTTTTTTTCTAATTTTATTTGCATTCATATATTTATTTATTTATCTATCTTAAATCATTTTTTATACTTTATCTTACGAACTGTGTACGATTCCTTTCTAAATAAAAACACTTGTACTGCGATAAAAACTAAACAAGAAACAAAATCAAAACAAAACCTGTACTGCTGCATACTATATCTAGTAATATAAAATCTACTTTCTGAATCAACATGGCAAATGTTGCTAGTCCAACTTGCTATTTAATTTGAGTTTGTGGTTGACTGAATTGTAAATCATTGATTAGTAAATTAAGCGATATTTAAAAGAAGGTTTTATAAATCTAGAAAAAAATGGTCTTAATCGCCACGTTAAAATTGGCTGCTATTTTCCAAAACGTATAACGGATTTTAAAATAGCATTGAGAGCTGATTTTCTCCATCTTTTCTACAATGGTTTGGTTAGAAAGTACTTTTTAAAGTGTTAAACATTTAAGTTTCATTATTTTTTTTCCTGAAAAAGGAGTAACTTAATTAAACAAGATTTAGATATGCTGTTTAAGTACAGATATATTGCCCCCTCTTGTACATTGTTACAAGTAAAAATTTGTATTATTCACTCCAGGAAGGAAATACTTGCAACAACCGAACAACAAAAAACGACGATGGCACACAGTAACACTTCGATAATCAACGGAAACCGGTAATTTTATTTCAAATTTACAATGCCAGACCAGTTCGAGCAACTATTTTCCGGGTTCGTGCGATTTCCCACTAGAATTTTGACGTGACACTATGTGTTTGATTCTGTAGGAAAATCAATTCCGACAAAAAACCTTTTGGAGAAAGCTTCACGACCGTCAAGTTATTTTTATTATATCTTGCTAATGATTTAAGATATTAGGCTGTGGTCAAATATATAATTCATCTACATACAAAGTCTCCAAAATTTACCAACAATTTAGTGTGAATATAAAAATATATATATATGTATAAACTGAATTTTATAAGTCCTGCCCCATAACAATTTATGAGCCCCAAAGGACATCAGTAATTATTTCGAACAATGTTTTCCAAATTATTATTTTAATGTTTTACATGGTCTTTTCACTATTAGATTTGTGAAATATATAATTTTTATTTGATGTCCATTTTAATGAATAAATTCATTTCTGATATGCATTGCATTCTGCAATTGTATATATTATAAAAGTATCATTGTTATATAATGGGGTATAGTTATGCATTGTGAATATTAAAGAGGATACTGTTGTTATTATATTCTGGTCCAACAATTACCAAATGCACTCATAATGGAATCTGCTTATGATAAAGTGTTAATGAAGACATAATTTAATTTATGTGAACACATATACGAATGATTGATACTTTCAGTAATCTACGCCACTACATCACACCATTCATAAAATTGCAGTCGTATGCAAATTGCTATATGAAAGACAAAATATCGAATAGATGGAAGCAAAGAGGTCTAAGAATTAAAGTGCCAATGATAAGCTTTGTTCACAAAGCAGGACAAATCTGCATGTATGCTTTCAAGTTTTTCTCTAATAGAATGAACCGAAATTCCTATATTTTATTGAAACTTGTAAATTTAGCTGAATAAAGTGACTTACTTTGACTTAAAAAATCATGCTATTAGTATTAATTAAAATTAATATTTATACCTTATAGCTTTATCTCTTGTCCATTTCTTGTTATAATTTTTGGCAAAATAAATGTTACTGAACTACCACTAAATTGTTTGAAGAATGAACAGGTTGTACTTTGTACACATAAGATCAAAGTATAAGCGTGTTAGTTGTAGTATTTTATATTTATGTATACTTGTAGGAGGAAACAGTGAATGGTTTCAAAATAATATGACTTTTCCTACTTCCTTATTTAGACACAAACACATTCAAATACAATGGTCGTGAAATTCCCGCTGGCGAGATCTGATGACCTTTAATACGAAATAAAACAGTACCATTCATAATATGGTTTTTCCTTCAAGTGTACTTACATGATAGTAACATATACGTTGGTGGTGAATACAAATAGACAACCCTTTTTTACGTTGATTGTCATTTTTGTATGAACATACTGACAGCTGACTTACAAATGTCTGGACAGATTGTAGTATTAAATACCACACATTAACTAAAAACTTGTTAAACGTCGCATCTGCCAAATTGCAAGTAAAAGATCGTGTGCAGGCCGATGACCAGTATTATTCCAACTCTCCTTAGAAGGAGAAATACAATAATGCGAAGTTCAAGGAAGATTGTGAATATTTGTTATTCTTATATGTTTATAGAGACTTTAATTTGTCTCATGTGCATTGACTCCCGATCCAAAATATCCTTTCACTGATTATTACGATATAATAAGTAAGACAAAATCATATAAATTATAGAAGTTCCTTGTCTAAAGTAATTTACACTAAATATTCCGTATGGACATAAAATATGAATTAACGTTACTAGAGAATGTGTCTATAAGACACGGATACCCACCTGACAAATTTATCCCAAAAGATAACCCTGAATTGGGATTGAATCATCAAGAAGTACTGTTACAGATGATTATTAATAGAATATTTGTTTGATTATGGATATAAAACAATTACCCAACTAAAGTCGCTGAAGCGTAAAATATTGGTTAGGTAATACAATTATCCATAAATTAGGCAGTACCCACTATGGTGATTTATTTAATTTAACACCTAGTTGCTAATATGTGGGCCTATTGCAAAAATTAAGCAAAGTCATTCAAATGTAAAATGTAGGTCAAAATTAACTAATTGCCTAAGAATGTGGTAGTTTTCACCAAGATGAATCATTTCATGAAACATCATAATGATATGTTATGTAGTTTAGAAGTGGACTTCAAACAGAAAATTTACCGACAGTTACAAAAGCGTAAAATGTAGGTCAAAGATATTAAATTGCCCTTGATTTGGATAGCATCCATCATTTTTTTTATGCAACACCATTGTGTTAGCATGTTTAATTTTTTTGTCTTGGATATGGTTTGTTTCAATTGATTTATTCACTTTCTTACCCCTGAGAGATAGACTTAAATGCAAAATTTAACAAAACTCACTCAAGCGTAAAAAATAGATCAAACCCCCTTTATACTTGATGATTTGGTTAGTACTCATCAAGTTGATAAATTTGATGAAACGTCATTGTGGTATGATGTGTAGTTGATGAGAAAAGGACCTTAACGCACAATTTAACAAAAGTCACTCAAGCGTAAAATAAAGGTCAATCCACTTTATCCTCAATGGTTTTGGTAGTACTCATCAAGACAATAAATTCGATGTAATATCATTGTTGTATGATGTGGTGCTGATGAGAAATGGACTTAAACGCAAAATTTAACAAAAGTCACTCAAGCGTAAAAAGTAGGTCATGGATCCCTACAGTTGTTAGTGAATATGTTAGTACTAATCAAGGAGATTATATTGATGTAATAATATTAAAATATTACAAGAGGTTACCAAAATATGGACCTAAATGGGGGCGTACGGACGTACGTACTAGAACGGACAAGGGTAAATCTATATGCCCCTTCAAATTTGTGGCGGGGCATAAAAATGTAGAAATGAAATATCATTCATGTATTTGTACAATATTTAATAGTCAGTACTTTACGTCAATATCAAAATATAAAGTTTTGATATTTCTATTCCAGTTTTTTTAGATTACATAACGATTTAGTTGTAAACATTTTGCTCATTATCCACAGTATCAAATATAAAATCTAGATATGATATTAATTTCGTTACCTATATGTTCGAGTTTACATATTTTCTCAACAAAGCAGTGTAAAGTACAAATGATTTACAAAGGAGATTGTTCCATTTCATTTTCATAAAATAAACAGTAAAAAATTTAATAAAATAAAAGTATTTGTAAACATTTATCCACTTTAAAGCATGTCGATTAAGTACAATATTACAGTACTTGATAACATTTCGAGTCTGGGGTAAGTCTCCATACTTTTAAATTCTGTAAATACAGTATTGTATTATATTTAGAACTCTAATGAAATGTGAAGTTTAATTAATCTTCCTATTCAACATATGTTGAAAATAACCCCGTGCTATTTCCCGCGAAATTTCTTCGCAATACAATCCTCGGTGTTTATCATGCATCATTAGAGAAAAAGATTACACCACTTTATTCAGATAATTACCACATTTCTTCCACTCTCGATAATCAAATTCAAAAATTTTGGAATGCTCGGTACAAATCGCAATTTAAATTTTAAAATTCAACTATCTCTAGTGGATAAAATATGGTAATAAACAGGATCTTGTGGTGTAATTTTAAATTTAAGTTTTCAATAATATGGATGATTTGCTAAGAATTACAACAATTAAATATACCGATGAAAGTTTAACTCATATGCTTAATAGTAATCATTCCGAAACAGAAAATATACTTGTAGTTACTTAAATGAAACCTATGGTTCTAGAAGATTGTATATTGCATATTGATATAAATATTTGTTAAAATCAACAATAAATGAGCCGTTAGAGTTTTGCATAGAGTAAACGGTATTTAAGTCATCAGAAGAGGATAACAAAATACATGGAAAATTAAAAGAATGGAGAAATTAAAGAAAGAACAACCGGGAAAACAAGTTTTGATTACCATTCAAAATTGCATTCTATGGATACAATCCAAAAAAATAACGGCAGTAGAATACCGAAGGAACAAGGGAAACAATGACTACAAAAATCGAAGTCCAAAGACATGGCAAAAACGGTAACAGATAAAAACAAAGACAAAACAAGGACGTGAGAGAGCTACAATGCACGGAAATAAAAAGATAACATTATGAACTAAGGCACTCATAGTGTGAACTCCCATGAAAACCGGGAGTGACATCAGGTGCTCCGGAAGGGTAAGCATGTCCTGCCCCGCTAGCGACATCCGTCACACTATCAGTAAGGCATAAAGTGTTTTGAAAGGTCTGTTTGGTAGCGGATTGGTTAATGTCATTTTCTAACCCTTAGACAAAAACCAATGCGATCATGATACATGCTACTTCTCTAACCCTCAAACAGTATCATGGTAAAATTTGGAAAAGCTTTTTGTAAATCTCTATAGTATGAAAACAATCACAAGGACAAATCTGTAGTACAAACATCACTCACGAAGACAAAACTAAAATGTTACAATATGATTTACAAGACAACACGAAAAACGAAAGCACTGACAGTGTGAACTCCCATAAAAACCGGGAGTGACATCAGGTGTTCCGGATGGGTAAGCATGTCCTGCTCCGCTAGCGGCACCCATCACACTATCATTGAGTCAATCCAGGGTTAAGTCAAATCCGATTATGTCAAATCCGTGAAGACGTGAAATCTAGCTGAAAATGTCCGTTTTCATTTGGGACACAGAAACGTCATATCTGTCAATGATGTCATGGTGACGGCCATAGAATTTCTGAAGGGATGAAAGTAACAAAGGCTGAACAAACCCTGACTAAGCAGCTTTTGGGACAGTGTTTTTGCTCTAACTAAAAAGTCACTGTATAAACTGCATGCCCGACAGTAACGAATCAACTGTGAAATGTACACTCCATAGGCTGGAGAGGTAGGTATATTGCTGCTCAGAAAGGGAAAGTTCACAATTGAGAAGTTAAAAATATCACGTTTGTCATACAGCTTAGATTTCAAACGTCCATTTTCGTCAATGTAAATTAAAAGATCAAAATACGAAGCTGAAGTAAGTGTATCGGTAGTCTCTTTAATTTCAAGCTCATTGGGATAGATCTGGTGTAAATATTCCTTGAATTTTGGATTATTAAGAGAAAGTACATCGTCTATGTAGCGGCTAAATGTTTTTGTTTTTCTGTGTAAGCCCTTGTAAAAACTTCGCCTCATACGAAAAAAGGAAGAGATCAGCTAAAAGTGGCGCGCAGTTAGTTCCCATGGGAATCCCGATTGTCTGTTGAAAAACACGGCCTGCAAATTCGACAAAAATATGTCGACAAAAATATTCGACAAAAAAATTCGACAAAAATACTCCAAAGTGAGTGTTTTTTTTTCGAAAAATAAAGAGAGAGGAGATTAGGGTTTTCCATACAGTTCGTCTACAATAGCTACATTATGGCAACAAGGCTTTCCTTATTAATGAGTCGGAAGATATCTTTTTCAGAACAACGGGATCGCGGATTTTTCTTAAGTGCTGCAATATTGACCGGAAATTCGGGATTGAAATGAAGCAGGAGTCGGGAGAAAAGGGAGATTTTTTCGGGCGGGAATTCGGGATTACAATGAAGCTAGAGCCGGGAAAGGGGCATATTTGAATTATGGAAATTCGAGATTGAAAGTGACCAGGATTTCTTTTCATAATTAATGCTAATCCTCAAATAGAAAATAAGATGTCTAAGTTTTATAGCTTGAATGATCGATTCCATGTGAAGAAAGCCTTTTCAAATTGTTTACATTCTACTACACTAGGGAGTCAATGTTAGTCAGACACGCAAGAGAAAGCGTATTTCGCATTTCTGACGGTTCAATTCCAAAACAGTGCTATTTTAGCATAGTTAACACAAAATAAATATGAAATACAGTTGATTTGGCAGTTAAATTGTTGATTCCGTTCTTTAATGAGACCGACCCTAATCCCTTTTGCCAAATATAAGTCCCTAGTCAAGATCAGGGATCAGTATAACTTCTCGACTAGAGATAAACTGTAAAAAATATATATTAAACAGTATAGGAGCCTGGGCGTCTACAATATCTGAAATGCGTTATTTCTGTATGCTGTTTAACGTTTTTGTAAGTAAAACACGAAACATACACGTCCGGAAAATATTTAACATAATTTCTTGAACATTTTTATGTTTTACATGTTGACAAAATGTAAATGACTAATTAATTTATAGGAGCTGGCGTTTTTTTGAGAAGAAATATTTTGTTTACAAAATAAAAATGGTATAGTTGGCCACGATTAAAAGGTAAAAAACACAAAAATATACAAATATACACAAGTAATATCTGTGACACGTCATTAGGTCTGCATTCCCTCGTCCTTTCCATTTTCTTCTCCGTATTTCAGCCCGGTAGTCCCCTAGTCCAAGGCCATACGACCGAAACGTTGGGCAGTCTTCCCTTCTTTGCATTTTTGTCATTTTTATGTGTTTTTTATTTGTTTATTTTTGTGTTTTTTACCATTTAATCGTGGCCAACTATACCATTTTTATTTTGTTCCATAGTTAATTTGTGGCCATCGCACTCCATATATATTTTTATATGTTGTTTACAAATGTAAATATCTGCAAGAATCGGTGATCTCAACAGTCATTGGACAGGAAAAGACCAATTTCTTATAGCTCAAATGTGTCTGTGTGTGTCCATATTTTTATGGTTAGTTTATTAAAGGGAAAGCAACATATATACAAGAGGACGATCTACTGCGCTTTGTTTTTGATAGTAAGAATATCCTTTTATAATATTTATTTATGCACATTTATACCCATATACATTAGGGTTGAAGGCATACATGAATAATAACAAAACCATAATAAAACAAAACAAAGATTACAAAATGAAAAATCATGCAGTTGTTGAGTCCACTCTCCTCAGCGCAAAAGACCTTGTAACGAATGAAGCAGTATACTGCACGATTTGTGGACAATGTAAACATACATATAGTTTATCTGGTTTACTTTCAATATTTGTTATTAAACGTTTTATTTCCTGTAGATAGTTTTCTCTCAGTTTTGTGTTATTATTACATGAAAATAAGAAATGTTCTTCATCATCAATGGTGTTTGAATTGCAGTTCAACTAACAAAAATGTCAACTGTATTCTGTTAACAGTTGTGCTGTATGTCTGTTTATTGTTAGAACTGTAAGTTTATTGCATTTTTCTTATCTTGTAATGATATCGCAAGAATCTTAGCAAAGTAGTTACCTATACCATCAAAATGTGGTATGAAAGTGAGATTTTTCTTTGCACGTTCTCGCAAGAAATTTAAGGGATGTATGTTTAGTTTTCCATGAAAAACAACCAAATAATTAACTTGAATTCAATCAATTTCCATTAAAACCCAGATATCTCAATTTGACACAACTATGTACAACATGAGACCCTTTTAAATCGTAAAATATTTTCTTTTCTTATAAAAAAATGCAGAAAAGGCTTAATTGACCTGTTCAATATTCAAGAAAACGGCAAAAAAGCTAAATACAGATAAAAACGTCAATAAGATATTTCAGGCGCACATGTTCCTTAACTGTGATTGGAATTCGAGTGAAGTAAACGTAATGAAGATTTAGGCTCCTTCCTTCAACTCAAAGAGTTGATATCTGATAGGGTTGGTTTACGCCAAAATTAAATTCCTGGCAAACTAAGAACATAATATGGCCTCTCAGTATGAACACATATGGAATATTGTGATGGAAAAACATTCTGGGGAACAAGGGAATTCGAGAAAATGTCACTTTATGACCAGGCATTATGAAATTTCTTGTTTTTTATTCGCGAATTCGGGATTAAGACCCCTCATCCCTTCGCCCCTTATCATAAAGCGAATACAAACATCGACAAGGTATTTTAGTATCCATCACATGGTGGCCTGTAGACCTGTAAACGGATTCCCTGGTGTCACAATCCTTTGCAGCACAAGTTGATGAATTTTAGACGTATTTTCACTTTGATGGGGTTTTAAAATGTGAATGGTTTTAAAAGATATAGTATGTTAACATTGTACCGCGGTACCAACGTTATTTCAGCGTTATTTTGACTCTTTATTGAAATATAAGTGCCGCCTCACCAGGGTCCCCAGATATATAGCTTTTATGAATACAAATACAAATGAATTTAAGACTTATTAATGAGAGCTGAATAAAGTAATTGACTTTAGAAATGTCCTTGTACTAACACCGGTTTGTACAGTCCATGAAAAGATTCAAAACTATTTTTCACAATTTATCAAACAACATCCACAAAAGAGGGTGGGTTCTAACCCATTCCGTCCCGGATCCATTAATGCTGTTATCCTAAATTAGTAATTCTCTGTATATATATCCCAAATTATGATGTCTAGGTCTTCATGGAGTTATCTTAAATCTTGTATTTTACTAGTACTTATAACATGGCATACTAGAATTTATTTTCAACTACGAATTTTACTGACATGAACTTAAAGTACAAATGTGATCGAAATTGTTAGCTAATAATTAATAGTTAAGTTACCACCATCACAATCATTTTAAGTACCTTTTGATACGATTTAAAGTTTTGCTCTAAACTTTTCAAATAAATATCATTTGCGAACCTTTTAAAGTATAAGTCCTTACCTCCGAGCTCATTTGTAAATAAATAATGTTTACACGGACAAATTACATCTCCATTTGACAATATTGTTTCTTTATATCCATCTTAAAATGAAAACTTATGTATACGTATTTATATATTGACATGCCGGTTAAAATCAGTGACGGAAAATATCGCCGGGGGAATTATTTTCCACATGACTAATGATGATTTACTTAAACTTCATTAGACATTGGAAACCAATGAAGCGATATTGAGAGCAAACCAAAGGCATCTGATGTAATACTTGATTGAATGGGTTTCTACATATATATTACTTTGTATGACGACTAAGTACATTATTATCAAGGAATATTATTTATTTGTGTGTTATTTCACCTAAATATAGACAAAGGTCATGTCATGTCGCTTGTCAAAAATTTTATTAGATATATTTTCTAGTCATTTATGGAAATCTGCTTGAAAAAATCCACCATGGGTTGTTTCTTCTAAAACAAACACTGTTTTGATTTTATATAGCTTTAAGTGTGATATTGGCAATATTGCTGATCTTCAACTCGTTTTCAAGATTCAAAAATACTAAGTACTTGTTCTATTGTAAAAGAAACCCCGTCTAAGTTTTGCATCTCCTGAGTCGTCTCAGAGTTGACTTTTCCCTGTACCTATAACAAAAGATGAACACTCTATCCGCGCACCCAGTTCACTCTAAACCGAGTTCTAATGAGCAATGACTTGAGTATAGGCATTGCCACGAAACAAATTATTTTCGTATAATGCATGAAAATGCATAACGTTTTGTTACTCGAGTATGTCACTTGTTAAACTCAAAATCGTAGCATTGGCGGCGAGCGCATTTCATTGGTAACTTCGGCGGGATATTCTTTAATAAATATACGATATGGTTCCTAATATAAACTTATGATTATTTTGCTACTTCAGGATGTTCGCTGGTTAAATTTAAAATATCTAGAATTACATATAAAAGTTTTTTTTGAAAAAGTAGCAATTTCAGCAAACAAAAATTATAGGTTACTGATGTCGTTTTGAAGATACAAGTGTTTCAAAAAATTGCAGGAACTGAACTCCTCTGAATTTTTCATAGCTTTAACATAAGCAATGTTTATCTATTAATAAAAGTGAGAAAATAAGTCCATTTGAATCAAATTTTGTCAGAATGCTTCAAAAGATGTATAAATGGAAATTATGGAAAAATACAGGGTTTCCCTAGGCAAAATTTTATAATGCTTTTAAATAGATAAAACCATGGAATTCCGAAAATCTGACAGAAATACGAAAATATTACCAGCCAACATTCTTTAGTGCTTTATGGCTTCATTTTTATAACAGTTCACAAAGACAAAGGTCTTAAAAAGAAATAGTAAATAAAACCTTGAGTTAAATCAAAAGGTTTTGACTGCCGTTTGCAAAGTAAATTTAAGAAAATCTCTCTAAAATATGCCAAGTACTAAAAGTCATTCTGCAGTGCAAGCTAAAAATTAATCAGAAAAAAAGATGAAAAACTTCAAAAAGCGTTATGCGGAATAAATGATTCTCCTAAAACCTTTCCAAAAGAAACTCATGGCCGTAAACCTAATATTTTACAACTTAAATATGCATTAGAATTAATCTACATTAGGTCACATTGTAAGTTTGATAACTGGTAATCTTAAGTTTTGGAAGCTTGTCCGAATTCAGATACAAGCTGATAATATAATAGTATGAAATAAAATGGTGTTACATAGTAGATATGGGTCAACAATTTTCAAGCAACTTTAAGATTAAGATTAACAGAATTTTTAATTACCCTTTAGCGCAGTCAGAATACTACAAAGACCTTGATTGTAAAAGACAACAGTACGACATCTGCCTCTATAACTCTACAGGCCTTTTCGAAAAAGCATTTTGTACGCTCTTCAATTTCGGCATTTAAAAACAAGGAAACAGTTCTGGTTATAAGCCTAATACGCCAAGTGTTGTTCATCTTGAACAAAGTTCATAACACTGTTTGTATTTAGATTACTAGGTCATTAAAGTGTATTCGGGGTTTAAGTTGTGTTTTGTTTGCCAACCGTACGAGTGATAACCGGAAGTGAAGAGTGTTTTTTCCAATCCAGAAAAAGATAACAATACTTTTTGAAAAGGCTATAGGGTTCTGGCTCAAGTCATATCATGTCCAGTCCACTGGTCAGAAGTTTTTGAATGAATTTGTCACCGTAAAAGATTCCCACAAACTGCCTAGAAATGATACACATTCAGAAGAGCTACCAATGCAATCTAATTTCCAATTTCGATATGAGATTAGGGTATTGGCAAGTTGATGTAGATTGAAGAAACAGATTGAAGGCTGTTTTTGCCGCTTGTAAATGTGCATTTTTTAATGCGTGACTTTAACATTTGGGTTATGAGATTCAGTGAGTAAATTATAAAGGCTAGTTGAAAGTGTTGAACTGGATTTAAATAATTAATCATCTCTGCTAAGTTTAGTCTACATAGATAATGTAATTGTCTAGAGTCAATCTATGAACACAACAACGGCAGTAAAATATCGAAGGAACAAAGAACAAAAATACAAAAATCAAAGTCCAGAGACAGGCAAAAGTAAGAACACCAGAAGACGGAAGACAAAAGACGCTACACAACCACAAAACGCAATCAATGCAAATACATCTGAGTCAATAAAAACTAAAGCACTAACAGTGTGAACACTCAAAGAGTAACATCAAGTGCCCTGGAAGGGTAAGCGAGTCCTGCTCTGAATACAGCACCCATCACACTGTCACACAATTTAGGATTAAGTCAGAATCGGTAATGTCAAATCCGGGAAGACGTGAATCTAGCTGAAGATGTCATTTTTCATTTTATATATATCTATGATGTCATGTGACGGCCATAGAATTTCTGAAGGAACGAAAACATCAAAAGTTGAAAGTACATAAAACCAATGGAGAGGTTAACTAAAAAATTGAATCCTAATAAGTTTTATCTCTTAAAGTAAGAAGTTCAAATCCTTCGTCATGTAGTCTCCAAGTATGGAATTTCAATCGACCCACAAAAGGTCCAGTGTTTCCCAAATGTCCTGTCCCATCTGGATGCAAGTGCCGCAGAAAATCAGAAAAAAAAACAAAGAATGTGATAAGGAATCTATCAAAATGGACATTCCGAGTATGCAATACCTGTATTTAATTGATCAAGAGACTCCTGATGTCGATGACTTTTACACAGAATAAAAATGAGATGTGAGACGTGGAAAGGCAGGACTTCAATCTAGTGAAGAATGGTGAACTATAGGTGATGCAAGAAAAGCAATCGAAAGATCTATATTTAAAAGCTATTCATAGATTTTAAGGAAACCTGGAATTGCAAACTTGGTATTGATAAGCAATGAAGAGATATGGAAGTCCAATTGTCAATGTTTTAAGTACCAGCCCATCGAAGAAACAGACAAAGTGCATTGTTGCGATGGCACATTGAGGAAAAACCAAACTTTTTGAGTTACAAGCGTCCAAAATTTAATTTCATTGTACAGTGAAAAGTACGGAATGAATTTCCCGCCGTTTTTTTTCTCTATACAACCGGTCAAAACATTATCTCAAGATCTAACACATATTCGAATGTAAAAACTGTTTTGAATGCGTTTATATGACCGAATGAATAAGCCAAACAATACAGAATCTAATTTTTTATGTGCCACCCGCCGACTCTTAGCTTGAATACTACTTAACGATGTTGTCGACATCGCACTTTTGGCAATGTCGTCACGATGTCGTATATATTGACCACATCTTTCCATATCAAGCTCAACATCGTGGACATTGCAATGTTTGATTGGCAACTTTGTCTTCGAAACAAATTTTGAAGATTTGAGTTTAATCAATTACACCAAATAGCAACGTTGTTCATAGTATCAAAAATTGTATTATCCTTTGAAGGTACGTTGTTACTTGTAAAATGCGTAAGCGATGTTGTCTACAGAATTCAACAAGAACAAATTAAATCAAAATGTACCCTACAATCGATTGAAAAGGTTCATTGGAGAAAATAAACCAAATTGGCTTGCAACATCTTCAGACACCCCATAGATCAATATGATGAAAGACATGAATTGAGTTTTGAAAAGAGCAAAAATGCTTTTGAATTTTATTTATTTACATTTATACTATTTTAGAATTAAGGTAGCTACAGATATTCAACATGCAAAAGGGACAACGGACAAAAGTGTTAACAGAACGTCACAAAATAGCAAAATATGGTAGTTTTGCATTGCAATGTACTGTATTAATTACTGCTTGAGGAAATACAGAACATTCCAGGATTCAAAAAGGGAAACATCTTAAGCTTCTTACAGACATGTAGGTAGAACAACAGAGTTTGCAAAAGCAGTATATTATAAGTTAGACAAGTCGCAGCACAAAGCAAAATACAAATTTTTGAATTTGCATTCTAGCCCTCAACTCGTATGCAATAACAATAAAAAAGGGTCTGGAAAAAAGTACAATTGAGAAAAGGCACTATATTTACACCAATGGATGGATAGATGACAGAAAAAATTAAAAGTGTTTTCATTGTGTTTAGCATTGTTATTATGCGTTGCAATTTAGTTGTTTTTAATGTTTCATACCCTTTTGATTCAAATGTTTTTTGATTAGTTTTAGTAAAATTATTATAAATCAAACTAAAGTACAAGAAGTTCTTGTGATCTAATAATAAGGGAAGTTCAAGTGAACATCGTACTGCATATAGGACTTTTACATGATTTGTAGTTTTGTTGTACAATTTTCCAAATATTTTCCACTTTGCTGCCACTTTCCATGACAATGAACAAGCATAAGGATTAAATTTTAAAACACAGTATTGCATATGAAATATTTTAGATTTTTCGGGCACTGATAATCCCAAAATCATGGGAAATGAGTGTTTAGTATTCTTAAAGACATGTTTTTAGAAATAAATCTTCCCTAACAAGTTAAGTGTCTGTACCTTGTCTCATCATTATTCTGTTTTACAGTAATATATGTATAATGAATGCATCAGCAATGTTATATGAAGATTAAGTCGACATTTTAAGTCCCCTTTTATTAATAAATGTCTGACTGTGTGTGTGGTGAAATACTTTGACATATTTTCGGAGAAGTTATTGCTAAATCTCTGGAAGAATTATTGCTCCTACATAGCACAAATAATTTGAAATCCGGAAATCAGGATCTTGAAGTATTTCAAAGTAATTGTGTTGTTTTTGGTAACAAAACTTATAATAAATAATTTATTATTTTAAATAACATTTCATTTTAGTTACCTCTTCACCTTAAACTAATACAGTTGTTTTTTTTAATGAAGTTAAGACTTTCAATTTCATAGATACATCGGCAAACGAATACCGAAACAAAAATGAATAAAGGGAAGATTCCAAATTAAAAAAATCCAAAAATAAGGCAACTCATTTCCAACACGAATTGTTACAACATGACAAAGACGATACAAATAAACAAAAATTTTTTTAAAAAAATGCCACAAAACTAAAGCACTGGCAATGTCAACCCATACAAAAATTGAGGTATCATCAGGTGTCCGGCATGATCACGCATGACACCCGTCACACAGACAGCTTGAATATGGTGTTGAAAAATCTGTTTTGTATGTCATAGATTGACACCATTTGAACGTATGATTACCAATAGGATTAAGTAAACTAGCACGGGAAAATTCATCAAGCTGAGTACCATGAAAAGCAAGATACATTAATTATTACATAATTTAGAGCCAAAGTATCTATTTCCGTTGGTACAGTACTTGTAGGGTAAAACATAACCATTTTATGGTGTATGGTGTATGGTGTAATGGTGTATGGTTCAATGGTGCATGGTGTATGGTTCAATGGTTCATGGTGTAATGGTGTATGGTGTTGCAACGTGAACCATACACCATACACCATACACTATGAACCATACACCATACACTATGAACCATACACCATGCACCATAAGCCATACTCTGTACTCGGTAACTCTGGACCATACACCAGATACACGATCGAGCGACA
Source organism: Modiolus philippinarum (assembly GCA_002080025.1). Classification (NCBI taxonomy): domain Eukaryota; kingdom Metazoa; phylum Mollusca; class Bivalvia; order Mytilida; family Modiolidae; genus Modiolus; species Modiolus philippinarum. The sequence continues at coordinate 106,773 of MJUU01019209.1, forward strand.
CGATGTGAACGAGAAACAATGAACTGCATGGCGACTCGGGACTGGCGCAATCGAAGTTAATTTAAAATACATTTTCAAAAATTTGTTAACCTTATAAAGCAATGATAAAGAAAATTAATCGTGCTTTTTATGCGCCAGCAGGTGGCTATTTTCTACAACCAATAATTATTAGCCAAAAGAAACGCAAAAAACATGTAGTGACAAAAAACGCATATCTTTTTATTTTTTAACTAAAACCGAAAATGTGAATATAAAACCGCAAAAACATATCTTTTTAATTTGTATTTTAACGTATATATTTTTGAATTTTCCGCTGAAAGCTGATGGACAATCAAATTATGTTAGCGAAGATCGCGCTGGTTCATGACACATATTTTTCAATAAATTTTGCCATAAACTTGACAAAAGTAATATTTTTTTTCAACAATTTTACAATCCCGAAAACTTGCGAGAAAATATTATGATATGACGTATTGATGTCCAAATACTCACAGTGCGCAAAATGATATTTTCCCATTGGCATAATGTTCCCTAAAACATGCAAGAAATTTACAAACACTCATATATTTAGTATGATTTGCTGCAAATGTCAACTAAAACTCAAATTTGGCACACATTTGTCTAAACCATGCAACATATATGGTGTATGCATAGTATATGCCATTTTGTCAGAATACTATCTAGCTGCTGTCTGTAATGTGGTAAAAATTTCCTGAACAGATGCAACAATAAGGCTATCAATAGTATAGTACATGGTGTAAATGCCATCTAATACTCAAATTTAGTACAAATTTACAGAAAATATGCAACAATATAGATAGAGATGCCATGCAATATGGTGTAAATGCAATCTAGTACTCAAATTTGGTACAAATTTACTGGAAATATGCAACAATATGGATATGATCGATAGTATGCAATATGATGTACATGTCATCTCGTACTCAAATTTGGTACCAATTTACTGAAAATATGCAACAATAGGAATATCGATAGTATGAGATATGGTGTAAATGCCATCTAATTCTCAAATTTGGTACAAATTTACTGAAAATATGCAACAATAGGGATATCAATAGTATGCGATATGATAAAAATTCCATCTAGTACTCAAGTTTGGTACAAATATACTGAAAACATGCAGCAATAGGGATATCGATAGTATGTGATATGGTGTAAATGCCAATTAGTACTCAAATCTGGTACAAATTTACTGAAAATATGCAACAATAGGGATATCGATATTATGCGAAATGATGTAAATTCCTTCTAATACTCAAATTTGGTACAAATATACTGAAAACATGCAACAATAGGGATATCAATAGTATGTGATATGGTGTAAATGCCATTTAGTACTCAAATTTGGTACAAATATACTGAACATGCTGAAAACATGCAACAATAGGGATATCGATAATATGCGATATGGTGTAAATGCCATCTAATACTCAAATTTGGTACAAATTTACTGAAAATATGCAGCAATAGGGATATAGATAGTATGCGATATGATATAAATTCCATCTAGTACTCAAATTTGGTACAAATATACTGAAAACATGCAACAATAGGGATATTGATAGTATGCAATATGGTGTAAATGCCCAATTAGTACTCAAATTTGGTACAAATTTACTGAAAATATGCAACAATAGGGATATTGATATTATGCGATATGATGTAAATTCCATCTGATACTCATATTTGGTACAAATATACTGAAATTATGCAACAATAGGGATATCGATAGTATGCGATATGATTACATGCCATCTAGTACTCAAATTTTGTACAAATTTACTGAAAATATGCAACAATAGGGATATCGATAGTATGCGATATGATGTAAATGTCATCTAGTACTCAAATTTGGTACAAATATACTGAAAACATGCAACAATAGGGATATCGATAGTATGCGATATGGTGAAAATGGCATCTAATACTCAAATTTGGTACAGATTTACTGAAAATATGCAGCAATAGGGATATCGATACTTTGCAATATGATATAAATTCCATCTAGTACTCAAATTTGGTACAAATTTACTGAAAAGATGCATCAATAGGGTTATCGATATTATGCGAAATGATGTAAATTCCCTCCAATACTCAAATTTGGTACAAATTTACTAAAAATATGCAGCAATAGGGATATCGATAGTATGCCATATGATATAAATTCCATCTAGTACTCAAATTTGACAAAAATTTATTGGAAATATGCAACAATATGGATATAGATAGTACGCAATCTTATGTACATGTCATCTAGTACTCAAATTTGCTACTAGTTTACTGAAATTATGCAACAATAGGAATATCAATATTATGCAATATGATGTAAATGTCGTCTAGTACTCAAATTTGGTACAAATATACTGAGCATGCTGAAAACATGCAACAATAGGAATATCGATAGTATGCGATATGGTGTAAATGCCATCTAATACTCAAATTTGGTACAAATTTACTGAAAATATGCAGCAATAAGGATATCGATAGTATGCGATATGATATAAATTCCATCTAGTACTCAAATTTGGTACAAATATACTGAAAACATGCAACAATAGGGATATTGATAGTATGCGATATGGTGTAAATGCCAATTAGTACTCAAATTTGGTACAAATATACTGAAAATATGCAACAATAGGGATATCGATAGTATGCGATATGATTACATGTCATCTAGTACTCAAATTTGGTACCAATTTACTGAAAATATGCAACAATAGGGATATTGATAGTAATTGCAATATGATGTAAATGTCATCTAGTACTCAAATTTTGTACAAATATACTGAAAACATGCAACAGTAGGGATATCAATAGTATGCGATATGGTGAAAATGCCATCTAATACTTAAATTTGGTACAGATTTACTGAAAATATGCAGCAATAGCGATATCAATAGTATGCGATATGATATAAATTCCATCTAGTACTCAAATTTGGTACAAATATACTGAAAACATTTAACAATAGGGATACGATAGTATGAGACATGGTGTAAATGTCAATTAGTACTCAAATTTGGTACAAATTTACTGAACAACAGCAGTAGAAAACTGAAGGAACATGATGAAAATATACAACAATAGGGATATCGATATTATGCGATATGATGAAAATTCCATCTGATACTCAAATTTGATACAAATATACTGAAAATATGCGATATGATGAAAATTCCATCTGATACTCAAATTTGGTACAAATATACTGAAAATATGCAACAATAGGGATATCGATAGTATGTGATATGATGTACATGCCATCTAGTACTCAAATTTTGTACAAATTTACTGAAAATACGCAACAATAAGGTCTGTAAGTCTCGTCATGTGACACCGAGAAATCACGATAAATCTGCAATTTGAAAACGTCTCCCGCCAAAATATGACATTGCAGGATTATGACGTTCAACGTTTTTGCCTGAAACGTCAGATGTTTTTGTTAAAAATGCAACTTCCGGGTACAAATTATGTACCCGGATGTTCCAAAAATGGACGAGACTTACAGACCCTATAGGGATATTGATAGTATGCGATATGATGTAAATGTCATCTAGTACTGAAATTTGGTAGAAATACACTGAAAACATGCAACAATAGGGATATTGTTAGTATGCGATATGGCATAAATGCCATCTAATGCTAAAATTTGGTACAAATTTACTGAAAACTTTCAAGAATAGGGATATCAATAGTATGCAATATGATGTAAATGACATCTAGTACTCAAAGTTGGTACAAATATACTGAAAATATGCAACAATAGGGATATCGATAGTATGCGATATGGTGTAAATGCCAACTAATACTCAAATTTGGTACAAATTTACTGAAAATATGCAGCAATAGGGATATCGATAGTATGCAATATGATATAAATTCCATCTAGTACTCAAATTTGGTATAAATATACTGAAAACATGCAACAATAGGGATATCGATAGTATGCGATATGGTGTAAATGCCAATTTGTACTCAAATTTGGTACAAATTTATTGAAAATATGCAACAATAGAGATATCAATATTATGCGATATGATGTAAATTCCATCTGATACTCAAATTTGGTACAAATATTTGAAAATACGCAACAATAGGGATATTGATAGTATGCAATATGATGTAAATGTCATCTAGTACTCAAATTTGGTAGAAATAAACTGAAAACATGCAACAATAGGATATTGTTAGTATGTGATATGGCGTAAATGCCATCTAATGCTCAAATTTGGTACAAATTTACTGAAAACTTGCAACAATAGGGATATCAATAGTATGCAATATGATGTAAATGCCATCTAGTACTCAAAGTTGGTACAAATATACTGAAAATATGCAACAATAGGGATATCGATAGTATGCGATATGGTGTAAATGCCATCTAATACTCATATTTGGTACAAATTTACTTAAAATATGCAACAATAGGGATATTGCTAGTATGCGATATGGCGTAAATGCCATATAATGCTCAAATTTGGTACAATTTTACTGAAAATATGCAACAATAGGGATATCGATATAATACTATATGGTGTAAATGCCATCTAATAGTCAAATTTGGCACAAATTTAATGAAAATATGCAACGATAGGGATAGAGATAATATGCAATATGGTGTAAATGCCATTTAGTACTCTAATTTGGTACAAATATACTAAAAACATGCAACAATAGGGATTTCGATAGTATGCCATATGGTGTAAATGACATCAAATACTCAAATTTGGTACAAATTTACTGAAAATATGCAGCAATAGGGATATCGATAGTATGCCATATGATATAAGTTCCATCTAGTGCTCAAATTTGGTATAAATATACTGAAAACATGCAACAATAGGGATATCGATAGTATGCGATATGGTGTAAATGCCAATTTGTACTCAAATTTATTGAATTTGGTACAAATTTATTGAAAATATGCAACAATAGGGATATCAATATTATGCAATATGATGTAAATTCCATCTGATACTCAAATTTGGTACAAATGTACTAAAAATGTGCAACAATAGTGATATTGATATTATACGATATCATGTAAATACCATTTAGTACTCAAATTTTTGTACAAATTTACTGAAAATATGCTACAATAGGGACATAGATAGTATGCAAAATGGTGCAAATGCCACCTAGTACTCCAATTCTCTATTTATATGATTAATGAGGGTTTTAAAGGAATGGGTCATTGTACGGTGTATAAAAAATAGAAATAGGTTCTGTTTGTTGGAAGAAATATCGAAATTCTCGTGTACAATGTACATTTCACGTGAAATAAGATCGTGTTTGGTGTACGAAAAAAAGGTTATATGGACGCTGTACGATGATAACCCTAAGCCTTTGCCGCCTTCATAATGATATGTTAATGTACGCTCGATAATCGAAAGATATAAAGGAAATACTTAATAAATAAGATGAGGGCAAAAATGACATTTTAAAAACGAGAAAAAGCAACACGAGAAATAAAATACGGCAAACGAAAACCTGTATCACCCTTTATTTTATTTACACGATTGTAAATAACAAGCTTTTGAGAAATCATTGTAGAGTTGAGACTGAAAAATGAGATCTCGCCGAGACAAATTTTATTGAAAATCTTCATTTTGTCCAACAAAAAGATAAAATTCATTTGCTGTATGTACCGGCCACTATAAAATAAAAACCAAAATGCAAATACATTGTACTGGACATAGTGTATAGTGTAAGATGTAAAGTGTATGGTGCATGGTATATGGTGTATGGTGCATGGTGTATGGTGTAAGGTATATGGTGCAATGGTGTATGGTGTATGGTGTGATGGTGTATGGTATATGGTGTAATGGTTCATGGTGTATGGTGTAATGGTGCATGGTGTATGGTGTATGGTATAATGGTGTGATTGGTTATGTTTTACTGTACCTTCCACTAAGGAGGCAATAATATATATTTTATTTATATCAGGTGCTCGAAAAAAGCTTTTTAATCTTTAAAACAACGAAAGTAGAATACCGAAGGAACAAGGAAAGCGAAGACCACAAAAATCGAAATCCAAAGACTTGGCAAAAATTGCAACAGAGAAAAACAAAGACAAAACAAGGACGTTAGACAGCTACAATGCACGAAAATAAAAAGACGACATTAAAAACTAAGGCACTCATAGTGTGAACTCCAATGAAAACCGGGAGTGACATCAGGTGCTCCGGAAGGGTAAGCATGTCCTGCCCTGCTAACGACACCCGTCACACTATCAGTGAGGCATATATCGTTTTGAAAGATCTGTTTTGTAGCTGATTGGTTAATGTCATTTTCTAACCCGTAGACAAAACCAGTTAAAATCCATGGTACATGTTACTTCTCTAACCCTCAAACAGTTCCAAGGAAAAATTTTGAAAAGCGTTTGTAAATCACAAACAATGACAAGGACAAATCGGTAGCACAAACATCACTGACGACTATAGACTAAAATTTTACAGTATTATATACAAGACAACACAAAAAACTAAAGCACTGACAGTGTGAACTCCCATAATAAACGGGGGTGTCATCAGGTGCTCCGGATGGGTAAGAGTTGAATTACCATGCTTTAATTGGGATGTCAGTGGTGCAATCTGCATTTGAAAAGTTTTAGGGACCCTATAGTGAAAGCAGAGCAGCAGTTGACTAGGCATTTTGAATTAAGATAAAAAAAACCATTTGAATTGTGATTCTGTTATGACAATTTTAGAATAAATAACAAAATACCGAAGTTACTGTTAATTTATTTTCTGCATATGCGCATTTCGACAACTTATGTCTCATCAGTGCAGATAAAATCAAAACATTTGGAAGTCCAATCACCAAAAACGTTAAAAGCTGACAGAGAACAAATAACCAAAATTTCGAGCTCTTTTGGATAGGTCAAATGAAGAAAATCACCAAAGCGAGGGTTGTTTAGTGACAAAATATCATCTATATAACGGAAGCTAAAATTGAAGGATTGGGCCAGTTTTTTATCTTTATTTTGAAGAAGCCCTTCGATGAATTCAGCTTCATAAGAGTGAAGATTGGCTAGGAGAGGCGCACAGTTTGTGCCCATAGGTATTCCGATAGTCTGTTGAAAAACAAGTCCTCCAAACTGGACAAATATATTGTCGATCAGAAACTCTAACATTTTAATCACTTCTTCCTCTGTATATTTTTTTCTCCGATTCGGAGTCATTTTTCACAAAGTAGGCTTGTTCTCTACCTACAACAATGTACCTATATCTTCATTCACCGTTCTTACGTGAGAAACATCTATGAATTAAACCTTTCAGTCGAGATTTTAGTTGTTCATGAGGAATAGTAGTGTAAAGCGTGGAGAAGTCGAAGGTTTTAATGCTACAGTGTGATAATGATCTAGAGTTTAAGATGTCAATTTGATCTTTGGAGTTTTTCAAAATCAACATTTCATTTACACCGCTTCTTGAAAAGCAAGTATCACAGTATTATTGAGGGCCCTCTTTAACAGCTGTCAAGATGGAGGTTAGCAATTTAGATATAGGTTTGTAGAGCATTTGGCAGATCCAGCGATGAATCGTTCTTTGGCATTTATGTAACTTAGGTACCAAGTACAAAGAGGGGAGATCTGTGTCTTCATCCGTGGTGGAAATCCCGAGGGAAAGCAAAACAGATTTATGGTTCTGTAATATCTCCTCCTTTGACAGAGTAGTAGCTGCGTAAGTTGGATTGCCATTGGAATTATCAATGACTAGTTCTTTCTTTAAACAATTTATATAATGATTTATGCAAATGAAAATGATATTATTTGGAGCCTTGTCGGCAGGAACGACGACATATTTGTCGTGAATGGAGGACAAGTAATTGGCCATATCAGCATAAAAAAAACCCAGATATTTGCTGAGTATAAGATTGATTTCAGGATTATTTACTACAAGAACTTGATTCAGGATTGGGATGTGAAAATTGTTCGATAAATAAATGAATGGTTAACTAAAATGTTCCAACCTGATTTTTCTGAAATTTTTGGCTGTTTTTAATTGACTAAAAGTATTATTATATAGAGAAGATAACAGGAAACACTTACAATGGCTGCAAATTACAATATCACATGCCAATCGACAAGGGTATTGCGCAAGAAAAACGCAATAAAAAGACAAAAGACAAACGTAGACAACGATAAGAACTCGGGATAGCCGGACTAGGAAGAGCTCTTGGTAGAGTTAAACCGGTATATGGGTACCAAAAACTCCTCTTACCCAATGAAGTAGACTACAATACCAATCTTGAGAAGGAAAGAATATGACAAAACGTAGTTTAGGAAGATGGGTCAAGGAGTGCTCGCCGCTAAACTGGCAGCTAGCTCAAGGAACCTAGTCTGTTGGTAAAACACTGTCGCACTACGGAAGAAATGTCAAATTCAAAACTTTCCGACGCTTTTGGTAAAGCTAGTAGACATCGCCAGTATCAGTGAGAGGCCAGTTTATCTGTAAAATCTTTAATTCATTAACAAATTTAACGGAATATTCTGTCAATGCCCCTTATTACGTAAAGAATGTAAGTTACGTTCCAGTGTTTCTGGATTTCTTTTATTAATTTTTTTTTACATTTTTACAACACTTCCGTAAAAACAAGGGTGAGAAAGGCCCATAGCAATAAGCTGTTTGCGATACATCGGCAAACGAATACTGAAGCAAGAACGAGAAAAGGGTGAATTCTAAAATCATAAATCAAAAATCACGGCAATTCACAGCCAACACGAATTGAGACAGTATGACAAGGACAAAACAAATAAAATAAAAATGAACAAGAACGCCACAAGTAGCGAGTAGCGTCATATTTAGATACCAAATGTTCATATCTTCTTTAAAACGTCTGAAATGTGTTTAAAAATTTATGAAAATCTGTAACTTTGTTTTTATTTGTGGTATTTCTAGTGAACAAAGATTCAGTTTGTCATTTTGATGAGGTTTCTGAACAAATATTTATGTTCAGTACCTGCTGGTTTTAATGCATGGCGACTGTCCTCTAGTAAGTGAAATCTTCAAACTGGTTAAAAAAACATCACGTTTACCACAATTTACAAAATAACAAATCTTGTTTTGCAATGTGGACCAACAAGTCTTCCCTCAGAAGGTTTATACCCGGTGCCTTTATTGGTTCCAAGGGTTCTGTGTTTAGGGACCGACCATTTAACCTGAAGGGGGGGTTATGGTTTTTTTTCTGGACAGATAATTTTTTTCGCGCTTCGCGCGAAACAAATTATTTATTTTTTGCACACGTATCAACAAAATATTTTTTTTCAAAATTAACATTATTTTTTTGGGCAGAAAGCCTCATTCAGAAAATTTTTTTTCATCATTTTGGCAGCCAAAATATTTTTTTCACATAAAATCAGATCCAAAATATTTTTTTAGAAAAAAACCATAGCCCCCCCCCCTTCAAGTTAAATGGTCGGTCCCTTAGATATGACAGAGCGCATTACACGCAGATGCTTCGAGGAATGGATTTAGTCAGATCAGACACCCTCTCTTTGTAGGGAAATGTAGTATAATGACCACTTCCACGCTTCTTTATAAAAGAGCAGATTACTGGCGTTTGTAAAGTAGGTACAATTTACAGCCGTTTGCCAGTGCAAAAAAATCAGTGTACCTCAAACATATTTTTTCTTTACATTTAAAGATAACTTTTTTATCTGATTAATTTGTTATCGTCCTACCACATCTAAAACTTTGTTGCTGGACGTAAAACTTTAAATAAGTGATCAAATATGAAAATCACCACATCATGGCCTATTAATTCCAGGAAAACTTACACGTTTTAATACCTAGGAAAAGTCATTACTTGTCAAATAACAAAATATTAAACTAGCAGGTGTTAAGAATCACTTTTACAAAACAAACTTTGAAATAAATGATGACACAAAAAGCATGTCACCATAACAAATTTGAATTGGAAATGAAATTGGGTATGATTATGCAATATAATTGCACCTAATTGATAATTCTGGTGACAAAAGAAACATAAATAAACGCTGGACAATCTAAACGACATAAAAGTAATTGAAAAGAGATAAAATTCAAACTGGAAACGGATCTCTGCCTATTGATGTTTAAACAATTCAAGTCTCTTGTCATGTAAAATTGCAATATTGTACGACAAGATGAAAACAAGAATTGCACGCAGTATAAATGCACGAATGGTAATGGTTAATAATAAGGTATAGAAAACATGATTGAAATAGTATTTTAATTAGATGACCAATAATCGATTTGAACTTATTCTCATTAATGAACAAATGAAGGGATATTCAAAATTCACTTTTAATATCAAACGACAAGAAGTAATTCCGGACAATCTATATTTTATTGTTGTAAATAATATTTGTGGAAAAAAAGTGATGGGAGTGAATTCTAAGAAACTGATCAACAATCCATATGAACATAAGCGTGAAAAAGACATGAAGCAATGAAATGATGAATTACTTCTATTCTAAAGTAACTGTAATAATCAGCGTTCTTTTTTTTCAAAATCAATAGTACATTGGCCGTCATTGATAAAATTAATATGATGTCGTATAATAAAAATTTTCGTTACAAATGAAATGCACATATTTAGAAAAAAAAATTTCTCGTTTGAATACCACCGACAAACAATGCCCAACCTGGTAATTAA
>MJUU01019211.1:0-28503 GCA_002080025.1 Modiolus philippinarum
CAGATGAACGATACAGACTCACACATGAGCCTCTGGTTAAAATCTTTATGTGGATCGAAAGATAAAAAGATTATATTTCTGTATGCAAAAGTGAATTTTTTTTTTTAATTATTAGGTAACAGTTACTGAATTACTTCATCTCAAATAGGTGTTCTTAAACATAACATGAGTGATGAAGCATTCAGAAACATATTTTCTCTTTTAGACGGTTAGTTGGCACCTCCCCCAACCCCCGCCCTACCTTATGATATGGATATGAAAAAGAAAGGAAATAGGGTAAATGTCAAGGAGACACCATCCATGGAACTCGTCCATATAATGTTTTATGCACATAACCTGCTCGCCATGTGTTAATTAGTAGATATAACAATCGGATAGTATTAAGTCCTTCAAGTCGTACAAGGGTGATCAAGTATGTAATTTGTATTAAGCAGATATAGACGAAATAACCAACAGAATCCAAATAGAGAAAAAGCCAAAAGTCCGACCTTAGTTTTAAACAAATTTAGTAAAATCAAGATTTTGCAAGTTTCAAAGTGAATTCAGTTTTCGTGTCAGCACCAAGCACTGCCAACTGGGTTGTTGAGTACACTTGGAGCCTAACAGTCTAAAAGTAGAGGCATCGGCTCAGTGTTGATAACAAAATATCGAAGTTACTGTTAATTTTGATTTTGCATATGAGCTTTTCAACAACTTGCGTGTCGTCAGTGCAGATCAAATAAAAGAATTTGGAAGCAAATATGATACGGGGTAGAATATATTAAGTAATGAAAAGGTAATTTCATAAACTCAACTTGCAGTTTTTAGCTCACCTGACCCGAAGGGTCAGTGTGAGCTATTGCCATCACTTGGCGTCCGTCGTCCGTTGTCTGTCGTCCGTCCGTTGACTTTTCACATTTTCATCTTTTCCTCTAAAACCACTGAAGTTAGTTCAACCAAACTTTACATGAATGGTGTATGGAAGGTCTTTTACAAAGATTGCTCATTTCAGTCCGATCTGATAAAAAACATGGCCACCAGCACGGAACTTAGTTTAACATTGGACCCATTTGGGAAAATCACAATTTCATCTTCTTCTCTATTACCACTGAAGAAAATTCAACCAAACTTCACAGGAATGATGTATGGAAGGTCCTTTACAAAGAAAGCTCATTTCGTTCTGATCCGATAAAAAACGTGGCCACAAGCGCGGAAATTAGGTTAAACATTGGACTAAGGGAAAAATCACATATTCATCTTTTCCTCTGAAACCGCTGAAGCAAATTTAACCAAACTCTACAGGAATGATGAATGAAAGGTCCTTAACAAAGATTGCTTATTTCGTTTCGATCTGATAAAAAACATGGCTGCCAGCACGGAACTTAGTTTAACATTAGACCCTATGGGAAAATCACATTTTCATCTTCTCCTCTGAAACCACTGAAGTAAATTCAACCAAACTTCACAGGAATGATGTATGGAAGGTCCTATACAAAGATTGCTCAGTTTGTTCTGATCCGATAAAAAACATGGCCGCCAGCGCAGAACATTAGACACTATGGGAAAAATCACATTTCCATCTTCTCCTGTGAAACCAAAGAAGCAAATTCAACCAAACTTTGCAGGAATGATGAACTTAAGGTCCTTCATGAAGATTGCTCATTTCGTTCTAAACGGATAAAAACATGGCAGCCAACACGGAACATAGTCTAACATTGGACCGTATGGGAAAATCACATATCATCTTTTCCTCTGAAACCGTTGAAGCAAATTATTCCAAACTTTAAAAGGAAAGATGTATGGAAGGTCCTTTACAAAGATTGCTCATTTCCTTCCGATCGGATAAAAAACATGGTTGCCAGGGGCGGAATTTAGGTTTAACATTGGACCCTATGGGGAAAAATCACATTTTCATCTTCTCCTCTGAAACCGCTAAACCAAATTCAACCAAACTTTACAGGAATGATGTACTTAAGGTCCTTAACAAAGATTGCTCATTTCGATCTGATCCAATAAAAAACATGGCTGCCAGAAAGGATTTTTTTTGGTCATTTTTGGTCATGCTTGGCATAGAAGCATTTTGTCAGGTGAGCGATACAGGCTCAGTCTCTGAGACTCTAGTTAAATAAGTCCCCTTCGGTTGTTTTGACTTACATGTGAATGCATAATAAAAAATTATTTATTACGTAGATGGCGGGGAATGGTCGAGTTATCTCAGTAAAAGTAAAGCTCTTATTGTCATCGGTGAATATAAAGGATTTCATGTCAACGGAGGAAGTGACGTCACGATATCTCGTCAATGTCGTTAATGTAAACAACTGGCGCATTGAATTGAAGAAAATTATCCGCTTCTCAAATCTAGGATTTTGATTGATTGATTGATTGAATATTGTTTAACGTCTACTCAGCAATATTTCAGCTATATCAAGACGAGAACAAGTTTGTTAATAAATAATCACTTTGGGGTAGGGAAAGGGCCATGGGACGGGAAATTCTGACTGCCACTGGAAAAGTAGGGTGAAATCGTCAAGGGCGGGGAATTTAGCCTTGTAGCCGATCACCTACAAACCACCCCAAAAAGAGCTTGCTACATGGGTTCTTTAACGTGCAGGAAGCGTGGCATTTCTTCCAACACGTGGATCTAGGATTTTGAGTAGAAAATTTCTATCATAAAAAGAAAAAAAATCAACCGCCATAAATATCATTAAAAATGTCACTAGTGTCGATAAACGCAGTGGTTAAGTTCCACAACGCGTTTAATCGTATGTTTTTTCGGCACTTGTTAAATTTTTGATGATATTCACAACGGTCAAATAGTTATTTTTGCGATCAAGAAATTTAATAACAAGTAATGTATAATGTATTAGACCTTCTGCGCGGTATTTGTGATTTTCTGAAGAAGTACGAAGGTTTGACTGAAAATGTCTTTATATTCTCTATACAAATGGACGAAAATATATGAATCTTATATCAAATAAAAGATGAAATTATGGGAATTTAAAATATTTGATTTAAATCGCCATATTATCCAAACTTTTCAATTAGATACTCTAGAGCGTTGTAACGCGTTACAGAAAAATACCAACTTCTTTGCATTTTTTGCCCGTATATGGCACCAGATGGGCGTCTAAGCTTCACATTTTTTTCCATTTGGTTTCCATGTCAATACTTTTTAATATGTTGTCAACGAATAATGGTGGCAAAATCTGTTTGAATGTAAAAAATATTGAAACTTTCAAACATGTAACGGTTTTACAATGACGAGCTATACAGGCCCTCAAATGAAAGTACAAAAATTCAACAAAATGATGTCAAAAAGACATGAGAATCGGAAATAAGGATGTGCACATTAAGGGCCTGCTCACACTAGTGTTAATCAGGATAAAGTTAATCTGAATTAATCTAATCCGGATTAGGTTAATACACAACGTTACGTTCACATTGACCAGTTTTTAGTTGAAATACACGTAACGTTGTGGATTTAGTTAATCCGGATTAACTTTTGCAGTGTGAACGTAATGTGGATTTAGCCGTATTTACCTGAGTTAATCCGGATTAACTTTTGTAATGTGAACAGGCCCATAGTAAAATATAAATGCTTCTGTGTTTTTGTGATGTGTTGCCTTTCAGTGTATGAACATTAGTATACTGCTAAACAAAAGAAACGATACAGTTAATTTTGTAAAATATTGTTATATTAAGCATTTAAAGTTCGCCCGATAGTCAATTTCGCCGTTAATTGAAGGAGGATTTAAATTGTTTGATGTCAATAATTGAGACAATGCATCAGGTACACAATTTGCCATCTTGAAAATTGGCAAAAAATCTCTTCTTTCAATGCCCCGCCCAATCCAAAATCAACGTGAACAAGAAATCGATACGTTTAGAGCGTCGATGTCAATTCTTGCCAGTATGAACCATTGTTTTGTGAAAAGAATGACATGCTGAAAACTAAAGATAAATCTACGTCAAACATGCTAATCAAATGACAAGTGACGTAGTCGTAGGTCTAATGAGACGTCAAAACCGCTGAAACGCGTTTTACGCTTACGCGACAGTGAATTTAAAACGGAAAGTTGGACCAAATAAATGCATGGTCATCAAGGCAACAGATTTGTAAGTCAGTTGGTTCGAAAAATTGACAGTTTGGTAAATGGAAGATGTTTACATACCCAAAATTTACGGCAACTAATAGAAAGTCCGGATAATGACCTTGACCTTGACCATATATGGTTCAGAAATTGTATGAGACAATCTTAGGATGATGTCACTTCTTTAGTACGAAAGAATAAATTTTATATTCGAGTTATTGTTAGAAGGTAAAATGTCATTTTTGATATAATCCGTGTATCGTTTCTTTTGTTGATTAGTATAATAATCGTCGTAGTCATCAACGATACCACATTAACAGACGTTGATTGTCCTTATATGAACACAATAAAATTCTATAGAAATATATATCATGTTGTTGAGTGATATTTGCAAAAAAAAATACCGACTGAGAGGCTGGACATATTTCCCGAGCCGTAAGGCGAGGGAAATTTGTGCAGCCTCGAAGACGATTTTTTTGGCAAATATCACTCAACAACATGATTTAATTCCTCCGAATATCTTTCGCCTTAGAAAATTTCAACATGTAGTTTAAACGGATAATAATATGAATTCGCTCCTCATTTTCAATATATATTCTGGTTGTAATGGCGTTTTATATAAATTCACCCATAACTCTCATTTTGTATTCCGTGCCAAAAAACATTTCTTTTTTTATCATTTTTTAAATTCGGGTGAATGTGTATTTGTTACGGTATGGTCGAGCTCTTGATATTGTCAAAATAATTGATGTTTTAATAAAAACCTCCGGTTATAGTATTTCTTAGCGGAATTGATTTTTATCGGTTTGCTAAGATCCTCTGTAATTAAACAATACGGACAAAACATAAATGAAAGTGTGAAAAATCTGTTTCGCTATCAGAACTTAGTACCAAGATGACTTCATCGTCATTTCAAGTAGAAATTGACATCGAATACACATTTCATCATTTCTTCAATATTTAAGGTAAAATTAGTACATACTTTTGAGATTGTTGCATTTATTTGTATATTTTGTTTCACTCATGGAGGTTGAATAATGCATTGCCAATAAAAAAAACTAATCGGAATTTGTAATTATAAGGAGTGATGCTATTTTAAGAACCTGGTATTTAAAAAAAAATACAACGCTGTGATGGCAAATACCACGGCAGTGGTGAAACATAGGAGAAAATCATGACATTTGTCAAAATATTCAATACATGTGAACGAATCAAAAAGCCAGCATTATTATATAAGATGGAATTATTTTTGTAATCCACACTTCTTTGTTTATCTAAAATATGATGGAATTTCAATTGGAATGAGTTACATGTTTATACATGTTAAAAGGATGCAGAGAAATTGAGATTTTAAACAACCTTAAAAAGACAGATTGGTATGCAACGTCAATATCTTACTGTTGAAAATGATCAAACAACGTCAGCAGGACAAATGAGTCTGATTATTTCAATATTCATTAAAAACGTGTATTTTAATGATGTGATCCTTCAGAAAACATGTATGGAAATCTGTAGCAAATGCACATTTTAAAAACATCCCAAAATGCGGTATTATTAGATTGACAATGCAGAAATTGTCTATCCAATATACCTATACAATAACAACATCTAAAAGTTCGACTGGACAAATGTTTCTGACTTTGTTCTATTACTATTTTTTTTCAAAAATTTGGCAACACATCACAAAAACGCTTAAGCATTTATATTTAACTATATGTGCACATCGTTATTTCCGATTCTCATGCCTTTTTGATATAATTTTGTTGAATTATTGTACTTTTTTGAGGGCATAGCTCTTAAGTGTAAAACCGTTCCATGTTTGGAAGTTTCAATATATGCAGGATAAACATTCAAACAGCTATTGCATCCATTTTTATATCTTTAAACGTGTAATTTAAGTGAGTGAGAACTGAACCGTCAATCTAAAACGAATAATCAAATTCTTATTATGGTGAATAAAAGGAAATGGAGTAAATGCACATGAGACAAAGTCTCTACAAATACATGGTAAAAAACAAGCAAAGGAACAACGCATTTATTGTTGTTCTTCATCTTGAAGTCACCATGAGGCCTTCAACAAGCAGCGTTGCTCATAGTAAGTTCAAGACGGCCCCTAGCACCTGTTTAAGCGGAATTCTTTGCTAATTGTCGAGCAACGTTACATCTATGTCTTCATTGGTCATGGGTGCGGGATTGTCAACAAACATCAATTAAACTGGCAAAGTGGTCCTACAATCACTGCCATCCTTTATCCGACAAATGCACCAGTGTCTTAAGCTAGTGGACGATTACAACATATAGACAAACACAAGTTTTTTAACCTTGTTTGCACTATCAGAAAAATATATATTCTTTTAAATTTTACCTGTTACAAAAAAATCAAAGACAAGAGGTTCTCAAGAGCCTGTATCGCTCACCTGGGTCCGACAGCACTATAATTCCCAATTGATGGTCCATTGTAGTGGTGTATGTACATAAAAATCAGAAACTTTTTATAAAATTTAATTAAAATTGTTAAAGCAGTTTCAGAGAAGATTTCTGAATGCAGTTTCCAAACTTAAGGGGCCTATGTTAATCTACGTTCCCTTCTGGCAGCTATTTAACATAAAACTTCGAAGAGGGTCACATAAGGACTATCATATCAAAATTTTACTGAAATTGTTCAAGCAATTTCAGAGGAGAAGATCTTTTTATGCATTTCCCACTGGGTCCAATGTTAAACTAAGTTTTGCTACTTGTGGCCATGTCGGAAGACGGATCAGCACCAAAGTAACAAGCTTGGTCAAAATCTCACAAGTTTCATTTATGCAATATTTAAATTGAATCCATTCAATAGTTTTCCATGATATCTTTGTATGCATTTCCCCTTAGGGTCCATTTCATTGCTGGCAGCCATGTTGGATGATGGATGATGGATCAGCACTGAAGTAACAACACATTGTCAGCTTCTCATAAGCAAAGTTTGGATAAAATTTATTAAGCAGTTCTCTAGAAGAAGATCTTTTGTTAAATTAAGTTCACAGCTGGTGACACTTGGTCAGCACCTGGCAGGCATCATTCATGTCATGTTTGCTTTAAATCCATTCAGCAGTTCTCTAGAAGATCTTTGTGTGCATTTCCCATAGGGTCCAATGCTGTCGGTCATGTAAGATGACAGATTGGCACCAAAGTAATAACACTTGGTCAGCACCTCATAAACATCAGTCATGCCATGTTTGGTTCAATTCCAATTAGTGGTTCTAAAGTATAAGTTCTTTGTATGCATTTTCCCATAGGGTCCAATGTTAAAATTAAGATCCTCGCTGGCGGCCATGTTGGATGATGGATTGGCTCCAAAGTAACAACACTTGGTGAGCACCTCATAAGTATCATTCATGCCAAGTTTGGTTCAAATCCAAGAAGAAGTTCTTTGTATGAATTTTCCTATTAGGTCAAATGGTAAACTAAGTTCCCCGCTGGCGGCCATCTTGGAAGCGGTCGGAAATTTTGAACGTGTTCAATAAAATATAGCCCTTAACATTCTGAACATTTTTGCAATTTAAATTTGACCTCTATCTCAAAGCATTTCTGAAATATAGGTAAAAAAAGTAAAAAATCACGAAAAATTTGACCAATAAAGGGCCACAACTCATATATAGGTACTTGGATTCTCTTCAAAATATCCATGTGGGTAGATCTTAACATGCTGAACATTTTGCAATTTAAACTTAACCTCTACCTGTTATAGTTTTTTTTAATAAAAAATAAAAAACATCAAAATTTAAAAAATTTTACGGAAAAAAGGGCAATAATTCTTAGACAGGTCATCAGATTTTCTTCAAAATTTCAGCATGGGTAGATCTTCTCATGTTGATTTTTTTTACAACAGTCAGATTTTTGAATCTGTAACGGTTTTGGGGTTATTTGCCAAAAACTGTAATTTACCCCTATATTCTTTTTTTAGTAACGGCAGCCATGTTGTTTGGCCTAAGAAAAACAAAATAATATATTTGAAACTAGATACCCTAGTGATGATTCAGTTAAAGTTTGGTTCCATTTGACCAAGTGGTTTCAGAGGAGAAGATTTTTGAAAGTGAGCTAACGACGGACGGACGCCAAGTGATGACAATAACTCTCCCTGGCATAGCCAGGTGAGCTAAAAAAAGGTACGATAAGTATCACCTATCCCCTTAAACGGCATAAAAATGAAAACCCTTTAAAACTATGTTCATTCCTTTTTGTCACACGACAATGAACAAGAGAAAGGTTGCTGGTGATGTCATAGTGACGTCATTAACATTTGTAGAGAAATTGAACAAAATTTACACACAATTTTAGGTAAAAACAAATATGAGCGACATTGTTACCAAAAAAGTATTATATCACATCAGTATCTCCCAACCCGAAATTGTTTTGAAGAGACCATTGCTCTAAATTCTCCTAAATGCTTTACACCATAATTAAACTTAAACATTTTTTCATATTGGCAGTATTTGGCATTGCACAATATCATGTTCTTCTTGCATAATTGATGATGTTGTTATACCAAATCTATTTAGAAGTATTTCAATTGAAGTTTCATATGTAAGAAGGCTTGATATCATAGTCAACGGAAATTATGTCCTTAGCTAGCTGTCAGTAACTGCGAGCATTTGTCCAGACAGTACCTGTGTTTTTTGTCTTCATGCTTTATGTACTTCATTGTAAGGGTACTCGTCTTGATAAGTTGGACTTTTTTTCTAGTTTGTTTTTTTACTGTGAGTCTTTTTGTGTATTTATTTTTTAGCCATTCACAACAAATAGGGGGAGGGTTTGGATCCAAGAAAACGAGTTTAACCCCACCGCAATTTTTGCGCCTGTTCCAAGTCAGGAATATGTTGGTCATTGGCTTGTCCTTGTCTTCTTATAAAGTTTTAATTTCTTGATACTTGGGTTATTGGATGTGGTTTGTTTCCATTGATTTATTCACTTTTTTACCCTTTTTGGCGCCATTTAGGGCTTGCTATATGGTGTAAGGTTCCTCACTGTGTTGAAGACCGTACGGTGACCCCTAAATGCTTTGTTTTGGGTCGTTTTAACCTGGATTTGGGATGTTGTCTCCTTGACATTTACCCCATTTCCTTTCTTTTTCATAACCAGTTAATTTTATGACTGTTGACGATCCTGCATCCATTAAATGAAGTAATACGGATGTAGTGTTGATCGACATCTAGCAACTTGAACTTACTGTGACGTATCTACAGACATTATTGTTGAAAGCCTCAATGTGATTTCAAGATGAAGAACACCAATAAAAATGTTGAAACATTGCTTGTTTTTCCACGTATTTGTAGATTTTGTATGATGTACATTTACCTCATATCCCTTTATTGATTATGCAGGTATTGATATCTGACGAACTAATACTCTGTAAACATTTTAAGGATGAAAATTCATAGATTTTATCGTAATTCAAAGGGCAAAAAGTTGGCTTACCAAAACTCATCCTTTACTTCGTATTTAATCTATATCAAAGTAATGTTATCTTATATGAAAAAGAAAGGAAATGGGGTAAATGGGGTCTCTAACATTTGAGGAACCTCTACTGTATCTTATGACTGTAAAAATCAAAGATTTTATGGATATCTTGTACAGTTTATTTAATATCAATGAAATGATCAAAGTACATCGGTAAACGAATACCGAAGCAAGAAAAGGAAAAGGGGAAATTCTAAAATCATAAATCCAACACCACGGCAACAAGAATTAAGACAGTATGACAAAGACAAAACAAACAAAAAAAATGAACAAGAACGCTGCAAAGCTAAAGCAGTGTGAACTAGGGGCGCCTTCAACTTACTGTGACGTATCTACAGACCTTATTGTTGAAGGCCTCAACGTGATTTCAAGATGAAGAACACCAATAAAATTGTTGAAACATTGCTTGTTTTTTCCACGTTTTTGTAGATTTTGTATGATGTACATTTACCTCATATCCCTTCATTGATTATGCAGGTATTGATATCTGACAAAGATCAGTCTATAAAAATGCCTTTCCAAATAGATTAATATTTTTATACTTGTCAGATTAGTTTAAGTTTACATTAACATTTATTTGGTGGTTATATCTTGAGGAAAAACATCTGCAGTATTATATAACGTTGTAAGACGATTAAGTACTTAATAATTACCGATATCAACTTGGGTAGCCCTTGGTGTACTTCTTTCAAAAAGAAGATTATTCATAAAAACGAAGAAGTGTTTGCCACAAGCAATAATGTATTCAACTATTCATACAATTCTAACATCAAGATCTATGAACATCCATCCTTTATTTGACACTATAATTTTTCCATGGGCATATATTTTTGAGTATATGGAGACTACATGACATTCATAATCGATTGAGGTATTATGAGTATCTGGCAAAATTAAAATACTGTTTAAAACATTTGTTCAAATTTCCAGAGAGCCATGTACATAGAATAAATTCAAGTTAAACAAATTGTATATCTACAGTGGGGTACAGACATAACCTCTCGTCCAAGTCAATTTGGGGAGCAGTCACGAGAACAGCTCAAAATTAACTTGGAGCAGACTTAGGGCCTGTTCACACTAAAGAAGTATAGCCATTAAGGCGTGATTTTATTTCCCAATGCTGGGTCATTTTCAGAATATGCTCAAATATTGTCGAAAATCGTATAAGGTGGTCTCTAGTATGTGTACTTATCAGAAATAAAATTGATATATGCCACACTTGTATGTTTTCTGACTTATCAGCAGTCGAACATGGCTGTAAATAGCATTTTGTGTCATTTTTATACGCCCGTCTTTGACGGGACGTATTATGGTATACCGGTGTCCGTCCGTCTGTCCGTCCGTCCACACGTCGTACTCTAACTAGAGAACGCTTTTAACATTTTTCTTGAAACTTTGCAGGATTGTTGGATATGACAGAAGAAAGCTCCCTATCGTTTTATTTTGTCGTCGGATTTTACGGTCCAGAGTTATGGGACTTTGATTATTTCAAAAAAGCTTGAAATTGCAGTTTTCGCCCACATGTCGTACTCTAACTAGAGAACGCTTTGAACATTTTTCTTGAAACTTTGCAGGATTGTTGGATATGACAGAAGAAAGCTCCCTATCGTTTTATTTTGTCGACGGATTTTTTTTTCTAGAGTTATGGGACTTTGATTATTTCAAAAAAGCTTGAAATTGCAGTTTTCGTCCACATGTCGTACTCTAACTAGAGAATGCTTTGAACATTTTTCTTGAAACTTTGCAGGATTGTTGGTATGATGGAAGAAAGCTTCCTATTGTTTTATTTTGTCGTCGGATTTTTCGTTCCAGAGTTATGGGACTTTGATTATTTCTAAAAAGTATGAAATTGCAATTTCTGTCTACACATTAATAATATTCTTTTATTTTAATACATTACTACCCCTAAACCAATATACATTTTTGACTGTTTAACATAAGATGAAATAATTGATACATATCAGAAGTCCCTTGTTATGTTTGTTCATATGGAGTTTTTAATTTCAAGAATCATTTAATCAGTTTGCTTTAAAGTCGGGACGGGCGTATCATGCGCTCTTGGCGCAGCTGTTTATTTGCTATTTTACGGTGTTTGAAAAGATAGTACTACTCAAAGGACACCGAGAACCAAAAGCAATTTTTTGCTGCGAACGTATAAACATTTGCATTTTCTAATGGCAATTAGTTTATTTTGGTTCTGGATGTCCTTTACAACAAATTGTAACAAAAACCTACAAAAATTGTCAAAATCTGTCAAAATTGCTTACATGTAGCAAGTTCAGTGGCTGAATCGTTTATCTAGATGTACGAAAATGCATTTGAATTGATTTTGTTCTGATAGTGTGTATAACAGATGATCTGTTAAAGCAGTTTTCTCGAAGATTTAATGCATTCTCAAAATAAGTATGACGAATGAAATAAATTTACGGGTAAATGACCATACCTCTTTAATCCGTATTAAGTTAATCTTGATTAATTTAATCCAAATTAAGTTAATTCAGAACGTTGCGTTCACATTGACCAGTTTAATTACACATAGCGTTGTGGACTAGTTAATCCGGATTAACTTTTGCAGTGTGAACGTAATGTGGATTAAGCCGTTTTTACCCGAGTTAATCCTGATTCATATTTGTAGTATGAACAGGCCCTTAGAACAGTCCTAGAATCCTGTCTGCTCTGGTCTTAAAATCATGTCTGTTCTAGCCATGACTGTTCTACCGAAGTCTGCTCTAGCCTTGACCGTTCTACCTAAGTCTGCTCTGGGCATGACCGTTTTGCCAAGTCTGCTCTAGGTACAACTGTTTTGTTCCTAGACTTTTTACTGGATATGAAATCGGATAGTGTCAGAATTTCTTTTTTCTAAGGCCCCAAACATTTGAATAAAAAACCATAAATAACCCTCTTATTTAACGATATTTTCATTAATATTTTTTTTCAGTAAACGTTATATGATAATGATAGACATTTTGCCAATAATTAAATTAACGATTTTTTTATTTATGATAATAAATTTACGGAAAACTACTGCGATTCAGTTTTCGGGTATATCACGAAAAGG
Organism: Modiolus philippinarum; assembly: GCA_002080025.1. Taxonomy (NCBI): domain Eukaryota; kingdom Metazoa; phylum Mollusca; class Bivalvia; order Mytilida; family Modiolidae; genus Modiolus; species Modiolus philippinarum. Next base: position 12,625 of record MJUU01019211.1, read on the forward strand.
GAAATAACTCTTACAATTTTTCGATTTACCTGGATAAACACACGTAAATTATAATCCGCGAATAACAGTACTTACCAGCGAAATGCAATTTTATACCCGAATAATTCATTTCATAATTCTATTTTTTATTTAATTTTGCTTTTATAATATAACTTAACTTGAAATATATGAAATACGTGTATATGGGACACGTACGTTATGAATATTTGCCAGGGTTGTGACGAGAGCTGGTATTAGAGCGGTCATAGCTAGAACAGGTCAGCTGAGAGCAGTCATGGCTAAAACAGACTTAAGTAGAATGGTCATGGCCAGAACTTACTTACAAAATGTAGGTAGAACGGTCATGGGTAGAACAGGTCAGAGCAGTCATGGCTCTGACCAGTGAGTACGGTCAGGATTCTAGCGATGACCATGACTGGTCAGAGCGGTCAGGATTCTACAGCAGACTTAGAGCTGTTCTAGAGCAGACTTGATTCCTGTTCTAAGTTAACTTAGGGGCTTTAATGACTGCTTCAAGTTAACTTTATGACTGTTACCCCACTGTATATGCACAAATGACAATATTTCGCAAAAAGGGATTTCTCAAAATTATATCCCCGCTTTAGTGTCATTGTGTTCGTTCGTCCGTACGTTATTCTGTCCGCCATAAGGTATAATTTTTGGCGACAACTCCTCCTGGGCCACTCGGTGAAATTTAATGAAACGTACACAGAATGTTCAGTACATATTGCCATTGTGCACCAGCTATTTAAAAATAACATTTGACTTGAATTTTTTTTTCGGGGGGGGGTGATTTTTATTTACATTCTGGAATCAAATGGGGGAGCGAGGGGTATGTTTTTGTGAGCATTGCTCAAAGTTATTCTATTTTTTATTACTTTTTATTGGATTCTATTCTCGCTTTAATAACTGTAACAAAATAATGATAACATAGAAATGATGAAAGATGAGATATTTAAAACTGACATCCATGTTGAAAAAAATAAAGTACAACAGAGGATATCGAACAATCTGGAATTAATTTCGAAACGGCAATTAATGACTAAATTGAGTAAAAACAATGAAATGATATGGAGTAAATGCGCAAGAGATATTAACAGTCATACAGCATAATCAACTGAATGGGCAGTATAACTATTTGGAATTACAAAAAGAAAAATAAACCGAATAAATAAAATTGAAAGTATAGTAGCGTATCCAAACGAGATATTCTCTCAAGAACAAGAACACCATAACTATAAGGTATAGAGAGGATACTACGTATAGATATTAAAATCATTCTCAATGAGATCTTTAAATATGTCTTCGATTGGGTCCAATGTTTTACTGTGTTCCGTTTACTTGCTTCTTAGTTACACATAAGACAATCTTGAATATGCAGGTAAGTTGTACATTTGTGTTTCCGATAGTTGCAGGGGAACATGAAGGGGCATTTGAAGAAGATTAACAATAAAGGGATATTGAGTAAATGCACACTAGATAAAGTTTCTACAAGTACATGATGAAACCAAGCAATAGAACGCTTTAATTTTTGTTCTTCATGTTGAAGTAACTATTAGGTATTCAACAATAAGCTATTTTTATACCTCAAGGAAGGTTAAAGACGCCCCCTAAAACCGGTTGGGCAGAATTTATTGCTAATAAATTGTCGAGCAACGCTAAATCCATGTACCCCATTTGTTCATGCACGAACGTACGTGCGTCGATCAATCTTTTCGATTTCCGGATGATAACTTGAGTATTCAGCATCAGATCATAACCAATGTACATTTACTCAATATCCCTTTTTTTCATCAGTCACATGCTTACTTATCAGTCAAGACAGAACTCGATTTCCGGGATGGTACCCCATAGTCAAGGTCAAAGTTGCTAAAAATAGACTAACATTTTAATAAGATTTCCTTTCCCTGATTATAATTTGAATATCCTGTATTGAAACAAACCTGGTCAAATGCTTACTAATTACCTATGAGAAACCCCTGCATTATACTAAAATCTTATAAATGCCTATTTATCACAGGAGATAGATCTTATTTTATATTTATTTGATATGTATATATAAATTATACGTAGTTGTACCTTTAATAATTTAGGAGTCTCGATTTTAAGGAGGCAGGGGCATCATTGCCCCATAAAACATTCTTCCATTTTTTTCTTTAAATGTAGGCAATTTTGTTTGGTAAGTATTAAACTGGACCTAAGAAGACCTGCCCTGGCACTTCTTAAAAAATGTCGAATTTTCTATATTTAACAGAAAGAAAAAAATAATAAGAGTTCCCTCTTATATAGAAGTCTACAATATATCATTTATAACTCTATAAAATTAATTAAATAGCATAAATTGTGATAAACAGTTTCAGAAGTTTCTTGCCGAGACGCTTTTTGGTACTCTGCCCTAATCAAACGGGCATTATTCCAAGACATAAACCAACCAGAATTTCTATATATTAACACAGAAAGGATATGGAGTAATACACACGAGACAAAGCCTACAAAATACATGGCAAAAACAAGCAATGAAACTTTCATTGTTGTTCTTCATTTTGATGTCACCATGTGCACATCTTTGCAGTATTTCTTCATAGCTACATTAATTTTGAAAATGCTTTTGAACAATTTAGGGAATTGCAATGATTAATTGTTCCAAAATTGTTATTTGATTTAAAAGAAAAAAAATTAGAAGTTAAGAGGGATTTTGTGTATAAGAAATGTACTGACAAGTTATTAAATATAACATACTCGAAGCAACCTGTTATCCAGAGTATTATTTAGAGTATAAATTAAATCATTTGAGAACATTAAGAATCCCTAAATTCATTTGTTGTTTGGAGTCATAATGGACGGACTGCCAAAAGTACTCTTATTTTATTTATAAAGCGTCTGTATCTTAATTTCGAAATCAATGAAATTGCAACTGCATGCCTCAAATTCTCAATAATTAGACGTGTTTTTCTTCTGATGGGAAATAAATTGAGTTTAAACAATTCGAAATTGCTACAAGTAGAGTTTACTTCTTACACTGATTTTAAGTGACAGTTTTGTAACCGATTGCATAACTTCCATTGGTATTAATTGCTATGTAGAGAAGCTAATGATCCACTCAGAATAATAACTCTAATAAAAACGTCAAAATGATTCTGCGGAAAATGCTTAAGATTGTCATTCTGTGTGATGACTTAATGTTAAGAGTTGATTTAGTGCAGTAGACGATGAGTGAATCTTTGAAATTTAATATACCGGACGGATGAATTATATATCATTGGAAAGAGCAAATATCCCATCATAATACAGATGTCGTAAAGGTCAGAGGTGGTTACATTTTATCTTATTCAAGTTCAAAGGTCATGGCTGAAAACATTGCTAAAATCCAAGTGACGAGAAGAACGTTCTATTGTGCCTAACAAAGTAAGTAAAAAACAAAAATTCGACCACGTAAATGCAGGTTGATATCAAAACAAACATATAAAGCCACAAAATTATATCTTTATTCAAATTTATATTCGTATCATTACGTTAATGCTCGTGCTTGTGATTTTTTTTTCATTTATGTACAGAGGAAGTTCCCAAATCATCATTTGCTATTCAGAGTCAATTAATTGCATATATTTTGTCCTTTTTTAGAACAACTTCACAATTACTTTTTATTTTTAAATTGTGTTCGATAGCCTTGTATTAACATTAAAAATCACTTTAGGACGGTACAATTACTTTTTATCTCTCCAGCCATGAATTGGCTGGAGAGATGTTAATATGAAAAGAAAAAAATCACGTAAGGCTTCAAGCATATTAACAGCTCTAAAAGATGACTTTCGTGCTTCCGATAAAATATAGTGCGCAAGTTTCTTTCAAAATCGTACACAATGTGTTTTTAAGTTATATTTCTTCATTTTCTTGAGTTGAATACGGTGTTGTTTTATTAAATTGAAAAAAATATGCATGTATATCAAATTACTCGTTTTTTTTATATTGCGTCTAGGATCAACGAACCTGTCGCGCAGTAATTTGTCAAAGATGGAAATAACATTTGTTTACCTGTGACAGGGTTTTGCATATATTTATAGCAATGAAATCGACATGCGAAATAACACAATCCGATTATTTTCACGTATTACGGAATAACTTTATACATGCAGACGTATGCAGCAGTTCTTTGGATGACTACGGAGTTTTGCCGCGTGTAGATTTTCAGGGCTTCGAGATTCAGCTCCATCGGAGCTTTGATTGTTGTTGGGAACATACACACTTGCTTCACAAACCACATTCGGTACGTATTACGTGTGAACGCAACGTTACAAATATTAGTTTAATACGCATCGAATGCGAATCAAATCGCATTACGTGTGAACGCAACATAAATCCTTCAGGAATCCTGAAGACATCTACCGTTTAAAAAAGTCTGCAACAATTATCTCGAACTCGAATAAGTAACCAGATTAGCTATAGATTATGAGTTAAGAGATTTCGGGGGGGGGGGGGGGTTGCCTTAGGGTAGCAAGCTTGCTTAGATATCATTTTTGCTAGGAGTTATTCCCACTTTTAACTCGTAAAAATAAATGTTAAATTGTTTGTTTTCGTCCCCCACCCCTGTTCCATAGGTGGGAGGGAATACTCTTAATTTCGTAATCTTTAAAGACTAGCTTCGTGTTTCAATTATGTGTATTGTCTGTTCATACCTCCATACTAACGTCCATCCGTTAACTGGTATCAGAAGAAAAAACTTGAAAAGAACTCATCCCGTCATGACCAGCTTTTGCATGTTTAAATATTAAGAGCGGCATGCCACTTATGTCTTCCACATGTTTAGATTTTATCTGCACTGAAGAGACATAAGTTGTCGAAATGCGCATATGCAGAATAAAAATTCACAGTAACTTCGGTATTTAGGTATGTCGTTATGTATACTAGTATTTTTTGTTGCTCTTTTTGATTTGTCTTTTGTTTTGTTGTGTTTCTAGTATTATTTGTTTTTTGTTCGCTTGTGTGTTTGCTTTGTTTGTTTATTTGTTTGTTAGTTGTTTTTGTGTTTTTGTTTTGTTTGTTTTTTTTTTCGTTTTTCGTTTTTTTTTTTATTTATTTTTGGGGCAGGGACGTTCTTCTTAATGTACAAGTACAGTTGAACCAAACTTATTCCGGGATTTAGAAATGATATTGATTTGGGGTCAATGCTGAGAGGCAAAAAAATTAACATTAAAAGAAAAAAATAAATGTCTCTTTAATTAAGACAACAATAATCCCGATTTTCAAATTTGAATCTCACCAACCCCTCCCCACCCCGTTGTGCTTACAAAGTTTTCCTTTTCTCCTGTTTAATGGCCGGTCAACAAGTAGAATTTGCGTGTGCTAATACACCCTGTATTAATCGTTTTATTTAATTAATTATTTTATTTGCGAGCTAACCATTTTGCTAATTTCACATGATATAAAATGTTATAAGAAGAAAATGTTATAAGATTCCATTCCCGAGAACTTATCTTGTATTTTTGCGAAAATAAACTGACAAAAGAAAGTCATGAAGTCTTGATCCGAGGAACTTAGAAAGACGTGACGTCTTTATTCGAAGAACAAAACGAAGTCAATGAGTTTTGTTTCCAATGCATGTAAAATTTCAATTACGCAAATCAGATGTTTCATTAATACTCGACTACCCAAGTTTCACAGCACTGGGTTTATGATTTATTTTCCTGGTCAAAGCTATTAATCCTCAATTATATTGATCGACTGTATGGAGTAAGTAAGAATAATACTTAAATAACAGTATTTCTGGACTTTGAAAAAATAGTGTACTTCAGAAGTTTGAAAAGAATTAAAATATGGAAAATATACAAAAATAATTTAATGAATGTATATTCCGACAGAACGCACTTCAAATGAACGAACACCATCTAATAAACACAAAACAAAAGCAGTAAAGTTTAAAAGTATACCAATTCATCTTATTACAACAAATAATATATGACCAAGGAGATTTTAATCTAGGAACTGATATCGGTATCATATATTCCGGACTGAAATGAGGACTTTTTTAACAACTTTTATGTGTATTTCTTCGAAACCACGTGACAGAGCTCAATCAAACTTTATGGTAAGATGCAACTTTCGTTACTAATTACCGCCAAATGTTTATTATTAATCAAAAAGTAAAGATGTTGCAAAAAATGGGTGAAAAATTATTACATACTTAAGAAGGTTGTACAATTTCAAAGAAAATATGAAATTGTGTTTCTTTTGTATGGCTTAAATATTTGACCTTTATGCACTACGTGCAGTTAAAATTATAACAATACATGTATTTGATTCAGCTATCCCGTTATTACTTTATCAAAATCGATGGATAATTTAGTTTTTGAAGGGTGTTGTTGTTTAACGCCATATTCACACCAATTTCTTACGACAAATAAAATTTGAAAATATACAGATATTTTCCTTTCGTTTAAACTTAAATTTGTCAGTATGTTATTCCGGTATATTAAACTTTGAAATAAAGCGTCTTTTCAAATATCGTCCGCTTTACTAATTCTTGTTGTGTCAGTGTTGAATGAACTGCAATATTACTTCGACTCATAAAAGGTTGACTTCAAATATTATATAATTTTATGTGTGACATGATATTAAAAAGACGAATTTAAGCCAGTATGCATAAACAAGAAAGAAAATGGAGTAAATGCACTATAGACAAGGTCTCTTGAAATAGTCAAACAAAGCAAAGGAACAATGCCTAATAAAGTTCTTGATCTTCGAATCACCATGAGTCTTTTAACAATGGCCTTGGCTCATACCTCATAGTTCAAGACGGTTTCTAGCACCGTTTGGATATCGATCAACTCTACATCCATGCATCTTGTCTTTTTGCTGCGGGACCGTCAACAAACATGAAAACAAATGGCAGTGTTCATACAATTGCCGTCAAGTGTTGACCGACAAATTCACAAATATTAGATAATCACAACATAAACAACAACAGGGCACTCATTGATTCATTTGCAAGAAATCTGACATAAAAAATAACAAGATGTGGTCAAAAGATATAACATCTGAAAATTAAATGCGAAAATTTGAAAGTATGAGAGGTGTATTCATATGTTCTCTCAAAAGCAAGTACACCATAATTTAAACATATTGAAAGCAAAGTGAACCTTTTTTACAGATTCCACACTACAGGAGAGGAAAAGATGTATTAAACTCATAATCATGATCATAAGTAAATATAAAATGTATTGTTGATGAAGAATATAATAGGATACGGAACACCTACAGTTGGGTGCAGTCATAACCTCTCACAAAGTTAACTTAGAACTGTTCTAGAACATTTCTAGATCTGCTGTAGGAAAGTGCTCTCAAAGCAGTCATAGTCAAGAACTATTCTAAAACAGTCATAGATTAGAACTCTTCTAAAAGCAGTCATCGAGTAGAACTGTTATAAAACCTATAACCTATTCTAAAAGCGGTCATGGTCTTCCGTATGACTGCTTTTAGAACTGTTCTAAGTTAACTTAAAAAAAATGACCGTTTTTATGACCACTTTTAGAACTGCTCTATTTTATGACTGCTTTTAGTACTGTTCTAAGTTAACTTAGAAAATGACCGTTTTTATGACGTTCGTAGAACTGTTCTACGTCTGCTCTAAGTTAACTTGGATAAGAGGTTATGACTGCACCAAACTGTACATGTATATTGAGAAAATACTTTTTTACTATCTACTCCGCAATAATGAAATCATACCAGAACGGGGAAATGCGACAAGTTTATATTCACTTCGGGTATAAGGAGAGAACATGAGTCAAACATATTTGTTACCAACAATTCATCGTCTTTTATTGCAATAATTATCATGTGGTTTGTGACAAAAATATTTTTATAATTGAAAAAATCAAATTAAAAAAATATATGATTTATCGGCCCTTCATCTCTCTTTTAATTAACTTTTGATGACTAAGACCTTCATAAGAATTTTTTTATTAAACGTTAATTTGTGAGCTTATCGTTTAAAAGCTTTCTGTATATATATTTCTTAAATATTTAACGAAAGGATATGGAGTAAATGAACATGAGACCATAACACATATGTTAACCCAACTGCAATAATTTTAATGAGCTGTATGGCCATTTCGGAAATTAATTCCTCATCCTTAACTACGAATTGCTGATTAACACAACTAAAAGTTCTACGTTTTACACAATATTTATTTCATATATGCGGTTTAAATTCTTTTCGCTGCAAAAATAATGTTCAGGGTTTTAACCCATCAAAATAAAGATAAGCCATCCACATTTAAAGAATATTTTAATCCCAAAACACTTGATTTTATGATTAATTCAAGGTAATTGCTAAATAATTTAAGCATTTTCACATGCTCTGAAGTACAAACTCGCAGGGATTTAAATCTCTATATTACACACATTGTACACACATTGTAAATGTTTCGAGTTCGATTTCTTAGATATTTTATACGTGGCGATAGCAATGCAGGTGATTGGTATCTCTTGATTAGCTTTTGCTACATAACACACTTATGTTGCGTCAAAGCTATATTTGGACATAATATTTTAAAGGGTTCATGCTAATTGACATATTTATTCCTTCTCCTCTGTGACTTGTCCAAATGGCCGATATTATCGGTGAACGTTTTATTTGTTTTGTGGCATAAATAAGACATTTGACATATAATCTCAAATGCCAAACTCGATGGCAGTTTTTTTTTACTCGTTCCTTGCAGAATTCGAACTCTGACTTGTTGAAGAGATTGATGGTAAATTTCTAATTTACTAACAAGACATATATCAATTAGAACTCTGAAACATCTGACATGTCAAAAAATGTATAGAAAATTTCTATTTACTCGTTCTTTCAAACTCTCTAAAGTAAAAGAGAAGCGAACCGCCAGTCTTAGACGAAGTCCAAGAACAATGGTAACATCGCAAAAACAAAGAAACAAAGACTCAACACGAGTAAGGCACATAACAGAAAAATAAAGACGCACACACATACAACAATGAACAACACGAACCCAATAAAAAACCATGGGTGAGATCGGGTGCACCGGTAGAGCAGAACGCTTCTTTTAATTGGGTAAAAACAAAATCACTGAACTTAGCCGTCAAGAACCGAAGTACATGAGACAAAAAGACAATCCGGTCGGAAACCACCTGAAAAGGTTGACCGCAATGGTCTTGACTTTGTACAGGCATCTTAAAAGAAATTGTGGGTTAAACCGGATCTATGGGATACCAAACCTCTCGTTCCATTGCGTAACTGTCCGGTAGCAACTAAGGTCAAGTATGTTTCGAGCGAATTCAACGATGAGCCTCGATTTAATATTTTTGTGGGAATAATGCACCTTCATTTTGAAAAATCGATAACCTGTACTTGAAAGCGCTATATTTTATCTAAATTTCATCAGATTCATAGAACATATAAACAGTATATTTAGCTAGGTCAAAAAGCAATGGAATTGAAAGACTGGTCCTCTTCCACAGTTTTTTGTAGGAGTTGTTCCTACTAAATTAAACAAAATACTCTGAAGAGCCTATATCGTTCACCTGGACCATGACTAATAAACATTTATCTTAAAGGGTCTCGATTTCAACTATACAATGAAACCTCTATGTCACATGGTCTAACATTTAACCATTTTTCCATGCTGATAAGCACCTCATAATTCATGCCATTTTTATGTTAAATACATTCAGCAGTTCTCCAGAAAATGTCTTATTATTAATTTATTTCCAAAAGGGTCTAATGAAAGTCATTTTCCTGCTTGCAGCCATTCTGGATGACACATCGGCAACAAAGTAACAGCATTTGGCGATGGGCCCGAAAACACCATTCTTGAAGGAACAGTCCAAGTACTTTTTATGGCTAGTTTTTAACTGACTCAGCATTTTACGGTCATTTGCAATAAATCCAGTTAGTTAAACTATGTTTTCTCCTAACGGTTACCTTTGATATAGCTCTGTCGTGAAAAACAAATTTTTTGCATGACCACCTAAAGACTATTGTGGCCAAATATGGTTTCATTTGGCTCAGCAGTTTAAATTGAGAACAATTTTAATTGTGTTTTCTCATATGGTTCAATGGTAAAACTATGTTCCCGATGGCTTCCTCTTGAATAAAGCGCTGACCTGTAAAGCAATTTTTTGCAGGGGACCATCCTAAGACTATTGTGGCAAAGTTTGGTTCCATTTGGCTCAGGAGATTCAGAGGATATATTTGAATTTTTTCCCACAGTGTTCAATGTTAACACTTTCCAACAGTGTTCAATGTTAACACTATGATTCCCGTTTTTGCAGCAATCTTTGATCCAGTTCTGACCTGAAAAAAACAACAACTTTTTTCAGGGTGCAGGGTACCACATAAAGACTATTGTGGTCAAGTCTGGTTCTATTTGGCTCAGCAGTTTCTGAGGAGCATATCTTTAAATGTCTCTCCCTTGTTTTGTCGTTGTCTTTCCCTATTGCCGTTTATGCCATGTCTTTGGACTTTGATTTAAATGATCATCATTCTCCTTGTTCCTTCGGTATTGTACTGCCATTGTATCTCGTGGCTCCTATGTTAAAACTATGTTCCCGTTTGCGTCCACCTTGAATATAGCGCTTGGCTAAAACATTTTTGCAAGGGACCACCTAAGGACTATTGTGGCCAACTTCTTATTGGCTTGGCATATTCAGAGAAGAAGATCTTTGAATATCTTTTCCCAAAGGGTCCAATGTTAAAACTATGTTCCCCGCTGACGTCCCTCTTAGATAAACCGCTGACATGAAAAACGACTGTTTTGCAGGTGACCAATTAGGGACTATTGTTGCCAAGTGTGGTTCCAATTGGATCAGTGGTTTTAGAGGAGAACATCTGTAAATGTGTTTTCCAATAGGGCCCAATGCTTTAACTATGTTTCCCTCTGGCGGCCGTCTGGGTTTAGGTGCGAACACGAAAAATATTTTTGTAAGGACCATTGTGGCATTGGCTAAGTTGTTTCAGAGGCGAAGAAATAAAAAGAAAGGTGTATGTCAATGGACGACAGAAGACGGATGGACGAATAGTGATGACAAAAGCTCAACCTGGTGAGCTCTAAATTGATTGATTGATTAGTTAGAGTTTAATGATTGATTGATTGAATATTGTTTAACGTCTACTTAGCAATATTTCAGCTATATCAAGACGAGAACAAGTTTGTTAATAGATAAATCTTTGGGGTATGGAAAGGGCCATGGGACGGGAAATTCTGACTGCCACTGGAAAAGCAGGGTGAAATCGTCAAGGGCGGGGAATTTAGCCTTTTAGCCGATCACCTACGGACCACCCCAAAAAGAACTTGCTACAAGGGTTCTTTAACGTGCAGGAAGCGTGGCACCTCTTCCAACACGTGGACCTGAGTTTACATCCCATCCGAAAGATGGGTTGTGTATCTATTAATCCCGCACAACCACGGAATGGGTCCTATTTCTATATCCCGGGACCCTCGGGGTCAGCCTCCGTTTAGGTGGGGTCACACCCTGCAAGCCGGAGATACTAGGTCCTATTTCTATATCCCGGGGTTCCCTCGGGGTCCTCTGTTAGGAAGACTCATACTCCAAGCTCAGAGGATGCTGCGGGCCTATTCATTAGCCGGGTAGAGTTTAATGTCCAATGAGCAATATCTCAGTTATATCAGGACGAGAACAAGTTATTTAATACAACGAAATTAACAGCAAAAGAAGAAAGAAACAAAGGTAGAAGGGGCAACATGTTTTGAATGCCACTGGAAAAGGGAGTAATGGGTAGGGACAGGAAATTTAGCCTTCAATAACGACACACAATGCGTCTGCTCTCTTTTTAGAAATATAAATGGGGTCTTTGTACTGCATGGAGCGTGGCGTTTCTACACACAGTTTGGCTACAATGGTTCGCGGTTATTATTCGCTTTCCGTATTATGATCTGAGTACCCCGCATAGACAGGGTATTCCCCTATCCACCACCTAGGGGACCTGAAAACCGATTCAGGTGCCGGGAGCTAAAATAGAAAAATTGTGTCGCATCAAAATAGAAGAAAGTCTGTTCGGCAGTTGTAGAGGCCTAACTACTAGCAAAATTGTAGTTTAAAAAAATCCTGCGGTATGAACATTTACATATGATGTCCTTGATATGCATTGAAATTCTTTTTAAGTTTTAGAGGAGTTGTGCTTCCAAGAACTGGCTGCTGATCCAACGCCTCTTATCACAATATCAATGAATGGATGCCCTGAACAAAAATTGTTTCAAAAAATCCCCTGATCATTTTTTTCCTTATTTCAGACTTTTTAAACAAACTTAAAATCAGTGTTTCAGCATCAATTGCAAATAAATAAATTTTGACAACATACTGACTATTTGTCTTACATGTAAATTATCTTCAAACAAATGTAGATTTCTCTTATGTTTTATTCATTTATTAAATACGTAATGAAACAATCTTGTACTTCATCGGAAAGGTACTCGTCTTGACGAGTTCGACCTTTTCTTAGTTTGATTTTTACTGAGAGTCTTTTTGTGTATTTATTTTTCAGCCGTTCACCACACTTAGGGGGGAGGGTTTGGATCCAAGAAAAGGAGTTTTACCCCATCGATATTTTTGCGCGTGTCCAAAGTAGAAATATGTTGGTCATTGGCTTGTCCTTGTCTTCATTCAAAATTTCAGTTTCTTGATATTCTGATTATTGGATGTTGTTTGTTTCCATTGATTTATTCACTTTTTTTTTACTTTTTTGGACCATTTAGGGCTTTCTATATGATGTGAGGTTCCTCACTGTGTTGAAGACCATACGGTGACCCCTATATGCTTTGTTTTGGGACATATTAACCTGGAGATGGGACGTTGTCTCTTTGACATTACCCCATTTCCTTTCTTTTTCATTATAAGTTGAAGAAAATGTTTCTCTAATGACATATTGTAAAAACACCAAGTGTTATGTTCAAATAGATTTTGCATGAAATTCTCGTGACTTGTTCTCTCTTTAGGGATAAGAAATATTTTTTTTATAACGCCGGTATGGCGTTGTTTAAATTTGAGAAAGACCCATCAATATATTTCAGAATCAAATAATCATGAAATACACTTAATGAACAATTGTTCTATGGTTTACTTTAGAGATTAACTTCGAAGCTTGTTTACTAAACAACTTTGGGATCTTTCACAAAAATGATCATGGTAATACAAAAAACCATGATTAATAAGATATTATTAGGATGCATTATTCTCGTATTATCTATTTTATTTCCCGGCTTAGGAAAAGGGCCGCAGCACCTTCTGAGCTTTTTGTATGAGTCTTCCTAACAATGGCGACACGTTTGTTGTGTGTCGAGACCCTTGTCGATGGTTGATGAGATCCGGGTGGGTGCGAACCTGTGTTCAGACTCCCACTGCTGCCATAAATATCCGTTGGGCCGAGAAAACAGGGTATATGCCCTGCTTTGGCTCTGATATAATCAAAACTTGAGTTCGGATTGACCCGGTCCTATCGATTGGCTGGTCATTCCAAGCCGTCAAAATAGGGTGTCGGTATTTCGTGTATCCCGAGCCCGAGCCCGGGACGGTTTTCCCCGAGCTGGGAAAAAAAACATAAAAACTATCTTATTTTACGCCTTTTTCGACAATTTTTTGTTTCTTTTCAAGTCTTTTGATATTTATTTACATTCTAACGATAATTTGATTTACGATCTATATTTTGTGACAATAAAAAGACAAAAAACTATCGCACACTCGGTATTTCGTGTATCCCGTCTCGGGAAGGGTAACTCTTGTTTAAATAAACCTGGATAAAACCGGTAAAGTACCCACAGAAGACCACTTTCAAATATGAACGTATTTTTAGTTATCTTTTTGTACTTTAATTATTGTTTTAAGTTTACTTCAGTTTTTTTCTTTTATTATTTTAGTTTAGTGTAGTTTGTTTGTTTGTTTGTTTTTCTTTTTATTTAAGTTTATTGTCTGATTTCCTTATTTGTTTATTTTATTTATTCATTTATATACTTTTTTTGTTTAATATAACAACTAAATACCGAAGCAGCTTTCAATTTGAGCTTGATGGCCCAGCATATATTAGACATAATGGCAGGACAAAAGAAATAAGTCTATAGATGCACCCCGGCGCTAAAAAAATAAAAAAAGGATGCCCCAAATAAATATCATAGTATAAAGTAGTGGTACTTTTTTATTGGTTTTCATATCAAATTTGCCACTAGGTTCACGTTTACCAAGGAATTACCATCCCCACTCTTGTTCGTCAAAAGTCTATGTAAGGCATTTGAATAAAATTGTGTGCACCAATTGAGTTTATATGAGGATGTTTGCGTCATTTAAATAGATAAATAAATGTGACGATTTTTTTTATTTTTATGCAAAGAAAAAATATTAACTATATTCGGCTGGTGATACATATTCAATATTTTTTTTTAATTTTCATACATGTATTCATGATTTTTTTTCTTTGTAATAATCTAGATGCCAAAAATAGAGCAGAAAAAAAGTAACACAGATGTTGACAGTTTTTATTTTATTGATAAATCCATTTACTGAAAAGGTTTATCTAAACTTCTGCAAATTGTTCTATGAACAAGAAGAGGTTCGTCCAATATAGCCGTAAGGGCAGAATTAGGTCAACCCCCTTTAGAAAAATATGTCTTCCAACAGACCATTGCCTATGTGGCAAGACTTAATTCCAAAGACATAAAGCTCCTTAAAGAAGCTTTTAATCTTACAAAATTACCAAATCTGAAAATAAATATTCCTGGAATATACATATGCTCAAGACATTTCTCCGGGAATTTTATAAATGAAATAGAAACCGTTTCAAATGCAGCAGATGTCATATCATTAATTATATGTCTGTGATAAAACCAAAAGTAAAAAATAGTTTCTCAGACTATTAAAGATCTATGTTCGATCGAAAATTAAATATGCTTAGGCCAAAGTTGTGTTTTTCTCTGTTTTGCGTCCGCGTGCGGGTAGGTTTTTGCCGGTTTTGTGGTGAAAACAAACACAAAAGTTTTTTTCGTTTTGTCAAAAAATTTGAAATTTTGATATACCGGAGATAACAGTATACCGCAAATAGTTTCTTTCCCCTACAAACTATTTCCCCGTAGAAAAGAAAACATGTTGGTTGGAAAAATTAAAGATTATGAGCACAAAAGGTGCATAAAACTATTGGAAGTATCACCGGAAATAGTGTATGTCTCCCTGCCAAAGGATAAAAATGTAATACCAGACCATTTCTCATTTTTGCCCAAAACATAACCGGCACTTATTTTGGCAAGTCTATATATAATTTGTCGTACCACACCCTTTCTCATTTTTGCCCATAGCATAACCGGCACTTATTTTGGCAAGTCTATATATAATTTGTCCAGTTAACCTCTTATTTAATAAATTGTTCTTGTCTCCAACCAAAAGGGGTAAGAAAATCGAAGTATCATTGGGTTTGAAATTGAATGCCATTGACGGTGTTATTTTTTATCTTCTGTTTCCTATGGGGAATCTTTGAGAATATATGAAAAAGTGACTAGTCTACACATGAAAAAGGCTTTTAATGCCTTTAATGAATAGCAAAGTACCACTCACATGACTTATGTATCAAAGAAATTTGGTGCTAATTCTGATGAATGAATGTAAGCCAAAAGAGTATCTTGTGAAATAGTGTCTGGGTGTGATAAATTTGTATTGAAAACCTTCAATAGAGACGAAAGTAATCATTCTAGTGTTTTATTCCATCCAATAATGAGGCTAGACAGTATTTCATGATGGACACTAAATATTTTTATATGTATACATGTATACAAAAACTTGCAAACTTGCAAAATTTTGTCAATAGTTGTCAAATTTAATTTTTTATAAGGCACGAACCATTTGATTTTCATGGGGCCTGGGTTTTTT
>MJUU01019211.1:28754-51794 GCA_002080025.1 Modiolus philippinarum
TGCTGGAGTAATGGTCCTTCCCTTATCTTCTTCCTGCTTACTAATAGCTGTTTTTTTCATTGTAGAATACATGGAAATTTTCAAAACATATTTTTTTTCGGGTTGTGTACGTGGTTATGTATATAACGAATTGACATTTGGTCTTGAAGCTTTCAGTATGTGGAGTTGTACCCTGAAATTCTATATGTGATGTGTTCATAATAAGCTCATAGCAATGTCATAGTGACTTGTGCAATCTTGTTCCCTCAAAAGACAGCAGGCTAAATATATGACACATGCTTCATTATCTCAATATCCGTTTATTTTCTCTTAAGAGTATGTCAAAAAGGCAACCTAACAAAAGAATTAAAGCATAAACCAAATGCTACCCCTTAGGTTCTTGAAGCAGTCTTTGATATATTTTTATATGCACATATTTTGAACCAAAGGCAAGTAGCATCTATCACGTCTATGAAATTGGAGACTGGGGCATTTTACCAAATTCAGCTTTAGAACAGCTTTTATCTCGAGTATTTTGAAATATTGAACCCTTTAAAAATGATTTATCATTTATACTCAGGTACACAGTGCCCATACTATGTATGAGAAAATCTTAATATGTGCACAAAATTTTGTGTTTTTTTTTCTGTGTGTTTTTTCTCCTTGCTGGCTGGTAGGTTTTCAGAAAATGAGTTGACGCAAAACAAATAAAAAAACAGACACGGCCTTAATGAAAATAACAAACTTTTTCTGTGCAAAAAATTTAATTTTCCCCCTAGACAAGAAATACTATCTAGCTTCTGATAATTTTGAATTTCGAAAACTCATAACTAAATTAAGAATAAGCGATCACTTTCCAGAAATTGAACAAGAGGCTCTCAAGAGCCTGTATCGCTCACCTGGCCCTTTATTAACATAGATATTTTATGTTAAAGAGCCCTTATATATAATTAAACTATAAATCCAAAATCCCTAATTAGTTAAAGGGGAGAAGACCTCTGTTAGTTTAACATTGGACCCCATCGGAAACACTAAGTTCCCCGCTGGCTGTCATGTTGGATATCGTGCTGACATGAAAAACACCTTTTTGCAAGGGACCACTCAATGACTATTGCGGCCAAGTTTTGTTCCAATTGGCTCAGTACATTCAGAGGAGAAGATCTTTGAATGTGTTTTCCCATAGGGTCCAATGTTAAAACTATGTTCCCCACTGGCGGCCTTGTTGGATATAGTGCGATTCTGAAAACACCTTCTTTTGCAAGGGACCACCTAAGGACTATTGTGGCCAAGTATGGTTCCAATTGGCTCAGTAGTTTCAGAGAAGAAGATCTTTGAAAGTGTTTTCCCATAGGCTCCAATGTTTAAACTATGTTTCCCCCTGCGGCCATCTTGAATATCGTGCTGACCTGAAAAACACTTTTTTTGCAAAGGACCACCTAAGGACTATTGTGGCCAAGTTTGGTTCCAATTGGCCCAGTAGTTTCAGAGAAGATCTTTGAATGTGTTTTCCCATAGGGTTCAATGTTAAACTATATCCCCCCTGGCAGCCATGTTGAATGTAGCGCAATCCTGAAAAACACCTTTTTGTAAGGAACCACCCAAAGACAATTGTGGCCAAGTTTGGTATCAATTGGCTCAGTAGTTTCAGAGAAGAAGATCTTTGAAAATGTTTTCCCATAGGATCCAATGTTAAAACTATGTTTCCCGCTGGCGGCCATCTTGAATATAGCACTGACCTGAAAAACACCTTTCTTGCAAAGGACCACCTAACGACTATTGTGGCCATGTTTGGTTCCAATTGGCCCAGTAGTTTTAGAAAGGAAGATCTTTGAATGTGTTTTCCCATAGGGTTCATTGTTAAAACTGTGCCCCCTCTGACGGCCATGTTGATTGTAGCGCAATCCTGAAAAACACCTTTTTTGTAAGGGACAACCCAAAGACTATTGTGGCTAAGTTTGGTACCAATTTGCTCAGTAGTTTCAGAGAAGATCTTTGAAAATGTTTTTTCATAGGGTCCAATGTTAAAACTATGTTCCCCGCTGGCAGCCATCTTGGAAATTGCGCGGACCTAAAAAAAAAACACCCTTTTTGTAAGGAACCACCCAAGGACTATTGTGGCCGAGTTTGGTTCCAATTGGCTCAGAAGTTTCAGAGAAGATCTATGAAAGTGTTTTCCCATAGGCTCCAATGTTAAAACTGTTTCCCGCTGGCGGCCATCTTGGAATTCACGCAGACCTTAATAACACTTTTTTTGTAAGAGATCACCCAAGGACTATTGTGGCCAAGTTTGGTTTCAATTTGCCCAGTGGTTTCAGAGGAGAAGATCTTTGAATGAAAAGTTTACGGACGGACGGACGGACGACGGACGCAAAGTGATAGCAAAAGCTCACCCTGGCATAGCCAGGTGAGCTAAAAAGGTCGTTATTATAGAACTCCAAATGAACAGCGTCTGTGTAAAACATGTAACGCAATTGAAGATTAAAAACATTTTCTTTTTGTTCTGTAAGAGAAAAACCAGTTATAAAGGTAAAATAGAAACTTTCACAGGAATAAATTTTACACTGAGGGGCAACAAAAATCGTGTGGCATCACGGACCTCTTTTTATTTCTTTTTTTTAACCCTTTTGAATCCAGTGGCTTGGCAACTGAATCAGGAGGAACACAAGTGGGCCACCATGCATAATCCGCCATTTAGTCTCCCCTGTGTCTGAATGTTGTGGTGTAAATAGCACTATCAGCTACAAAGTCTTCAATAATTGCGCATTTCTCTTCGAGAAAGATTGTGAACATATGACTCAAACACAACTAAATAACAAAACATTTTTACACCATTTCCAAAGAAGTCATCTCGACCTCCAAATAAATAAAAAAATTCAGCTGGACATTACAATTCCCATAGAAATTGACTATGCAACTAAGTGTGGTCTGCCAAATCTATTTGACGGTATGACCGATTGTGATGCGTGTGGCAAATATTTTCATTTTCGTTGTGTCAATTTACAGGAATTTGTTTGAATAACAGTTATTCATTCAAGTGTCACAGTTTTTATACGACCGCAAAAATTTATGGGGTCGTATAATGGTATGGTGCTGTCGTCGGTGTCGTCGTCGTTGTCGTCGTTGTCTGTAGACACTTTTGTTTTTGGTCAATAATTTTAGTTCCAGTTGACCAATCCTTATGAACTTTTAGCACAATGTTCCTTGGCACAAAAGGAAGGCTTGGCTCAGTTTTGGTCATTGTGGCCCCACTCGTTTTTAAAAAAAGGGGCCAAAAAGGGTTAAATTTGATGTTTTCACATATTTGACTGTAGAAACTTTATTAATTATCAGATTATGATGGGGTTTCTTTAAGTGTCATCCTGAGAAAATTTCTAATCTGAAGTATGCCAACGGATTTCACGTGGCATGTACCGTTCATAAGATAATGGGGCCCAAAAGGGACGAATTTCAAAAATTTTTTTTTTTTTTATTTTTAGCCCGATTTTGATGCAGTTTTTTTACAATGGATTCCTTATGAAAAACTAATATAGCTCTGCACCATTAGATTTTTGATAACTTGTTTCTTTTCCAAGCTATGAGGGACCCAAGGGTTCAAAAATTGCGAACATGCAGATTATCTAAAATTTTTATTTTTCATCTGATTTCAATGGGATTTTTTTCTTTAGATACCACTCATTGTAGGCTTTTAGTAGTATGTCAACGGATTTTGCGTAGCTGTTAGTTTCCGAGCTATTAGGGGTCAAAGGGGCCAAAATTGCAATTTTTAGAAATATGTAAAATCTTTATTTAACATCAGATTTTGATGGGATTTTTTTCTTTGGATTCCTCTCATTGCAAGCTGTCAGAATTATGTTAACAGATTTGGTGTTACTCTTACCGTTTCTGAGCTATAAGGAGTCAAAGGGGCCAAAATTGCAATTTATAGAAATATGTATGTGAAATATTTTTATTTCATTAGATTTTGAATTCATTTTAGTTTACACTTGTTCAAATTTCAGTGTTCGACATGCTGCGGTCGTATCATGCTGCGCTCAGCGTCGCCCTTTATTCTGTATTGCCATAAAATTAGAAAGACAAATGACTGTCTTTATTTATTATCTCAATTATTTATCTAATGACATTTTTGTTGTGTTTGTATCTTCTTATCTATTAACTGTAGTAAAAACATCTTCAATAGCACTTAATGTTCTACCCTGAGCCCGTTTGATAGAGACCCACTCCTCATAGGAATGTGCTTGAAACAAAATACAATATAGAGAAGAGCACAGGGCGTACATGGGCATACAAATGTGTTCGTTTTTTTATGTTTGAGTACCCGATGTCTTTTGCCCCACGATACAAGTAGCCTTGAAATCAAATTTATTTCTCTTTTTCTCATTGTTTCCAATAAACAGACCCAATTATAAAACACAGTATTTCTCTACTATATCCGTCCTCCTCTCTATATATCCTACCATCATTCTCTATTCTTGTCTACCTTAATAGAAACTCGCCTAATTTGACATTTCATCTGACTTTTCAATTAAAGGTTGACGGGTGTCACACATAGAGCAGATCACGCTTGCCCTGCCGAAGAAACTAATGATACTCCTTTATCTTAGGTGTTTACACTTATTGCTTTCTTTTTGGCGGAATTTGCATCATGTTCTTACTGGTTTCGTCAGCGGCTTTTGTGGAATGTCTGTTGTGAAATACCATAAAATGGTGGAATTCAAAAAAAAACATCTAGTTTTGTGCCCTAGTTAGGCACCTCATTTCTAAATCCACATCTTTGGTTTTTGACAAAAATACGACCGGCAAAAACCTCGAATATAGTTCAGGCAATATTGAAGCATATATTGAAGCCATTTTGATCCGAAAGAAGACGCAATAGTTCTAATTTGAAATTTTTATTCTAGACAACATAGAACGAGTAGGCCAAAAAGCCACTACAAAGAATTTAATGCATACTGATATTTTGAAATTATTTATAATAAGTAACAGCTAATGAACATAAAAAAATATTGAAAAGAAACTTATGACAACAAAACAAAATATGCCAACATAGACATGATGGGGTAAATGACAATGAGATGACTATCTGACACGCAACGAACAGCGGTAACAAAACAAGTGATGCTCTATAATGGTGCAAAATGATTGCAGAAAACTCTAACAATAACAAAATATCCAAGCGAGTCAACAACACCGACGTAAGATTCCCAAAGGTGAAAACCGGAATGCATATATGTATCCAAATTACAAACAAAAAAGTATGATATTTTGCTCCGGTGTTGAAATATTCTCCCCTGGAACAACAATTCTTATATTGGAACATCCTATCACAGCATGGTCTGTGAGGAAATTAGCTAGCAATCATAAATATTCTACTGACCTCCACACTGTAACATTGTTAAAGGACAACCAAAGACAGCTATTTGACCACAGGAGCTTGTTACAAAATAATAATTATAGCTACAAACCACTACTAAAAAACCAACGTGTTTTGTATTGATTTTAAACATTTTTAATTCCTGGCTGGGTTGTTAATCTATTCCTTGACAACTTGATGATTTGAAGCTATTATTTTTTTTGTAACAAGCCCCTGTAATTTGACAGGCCTAGAAGGGGGCACTATGTACCATGCATTTTGATGAAGATGCACTTTCATGTCCAGCTAGGCTTGTTTTACTCTTGCTTATCTGTACGTCCCACGACTGCCAAGTCTTTCTCTCTCAGATTCAAATCTTGTGCTGCTGGTTATTGATTTATCTCCAACATCTCACCTCTCTATCTCTCCCTGTCTTCCTTTCTCTCTCTACCCCTGTTGGCGGGTGGTTGTGGTGGTAGAGATGTGTGATTTCTCGGTTAAACGTGTACTTCCTTTTCATGTATTCTTGGGAGAAAGGTTTCGTCTAACAAACTAATGCAAATTATCAATAACCTGTATTTAATTCATTCAGTTATTGTAATTTAAAAAATGCAATTGAAAATAATTTGAAAATATAAATTTAATTTTTGATTAAACATATGCTGGACTTTCAATTTGTTTGTTTGTTTGTTTTTGTTTTTGTTTTTTTGCTTTTTGTTTTTGTTTCGTTGGCCTACATCAACTAAACAATAATTTCTGTATTTAGATCCCGTAGTTCTATTATAAAAAAAATTTAATGAAATAACGTATTGTTATAAAAAAATCTGATTTTGGATTAAACATATGCTTTTTTCATAATTTTTTCGAGGGGCTATATAAATTCAAAGATAACTTTTGTACATATAGTTCTTTTAGTTATATTTAAATATCCATTAAAAAAATTACCATCAAAAATAAAATGGTGAAATAAGTTATTCTAATACAAAATTTAATTGTGGATTTATCATATGCCGACTTTTCAATTCCTTTATTTTATGTATTATTTTATTTCGGATACCTTTAGAATTAAAATGAAATGGTTAAAATTTTAAAATACATTTCAGAATTAAAATAATGAATAACAAAATACAGAAGTTACTGTCAATTTATTTTCTGCATATATTTTCTGTATATAATTAATAATGAAATGTATTATTTAGACATAAAATTTCAAAATTTCATTTTGGATATGCTTTATTTTTTTGCTTTTGCCAAGTAAATTTAATCCCTTCCCGAGACGGGATACACAAAATACCGAGTTTGCGATAGTTTTTTGTCTATTTATTGTCACAAAATATAGATCGTAAATCAAATTATCGTTAGACTGTAAATAAATATCAAAATACTTGAAAAGAAACAAAAAATTGTCGAAAAAGGCGTAAAATAAGATAGTTATTATGTTTTTTGTTTCCCAGCTCGGGGAAAACCGTCTCGGGCTCGGGATACACGAAATACCGACACCCGTCAAAATATCCTCCAAAATTAGATTTACAAACTAGCGTCGTTTGAATGTCTTTTACTCATTTAACCTTTCACCAATGAAGGATGCTTTTGACATAGCGCTTGAATTAAAGTATCGCCCCTGTTGGCATTCCGAGGTGGGATTGGGGATGAATGGTACATTTGTAAAACATTCTACAATGTACCTTTTTGGATGGCACAACAAACTTCAAATTAACAAAATTGATTCTGCTTATGAGGAAGATATTAACTGGACAGCATTTATTGTATTAACGGGATTGCCTAAAAAGCCTGTCTTTAAATTCAATCCTTTTGCGAGGGCGATTTTAATGATACACTTTTCAAAAGACAATCCAAAGAATTGCTGGACGGGTGAAGTATGTCTCCAGAATGCAATCAGGCGATCTATTAATTGAAACAGTCGCAAAACATCAAATCTAAATTGGCAACTTGATGCAAATAACAAACATTTTGAATTTTATAGTCTCGGCATCTTCACATAAAACATTAAACAGTAGTATTGGTATTTTGCGGGAAAGAAGCCAGTATTTTCCGATCTCAGTGATGAGGAAATTTGTCACGAATTATCAACACAAAGCGTCTGTTGTAAGCGGTAAAATACTCCCAGACCAAAGCTCAAACTAAACAATAACAATATAACTATTGTAAAAGAGGCCAAGTTCCTTGATTTAATCTTTGACAGTAAACTTTCCTTTCATCCCATATCAAATAACAAAATACCGAAAGTATTGATTATCTGTACTGTTAATGCATTTTCTGCATATGCGCATTTCGATAACTTATGTCTAATCAGTGCAGATCAAAGTGCTAAAAAATAAGTGCCTCAAAGCATTAGACATTTTAAAAGTTTTGTCCAGTACTGACTGGGGTGCAGAAAGCACGGTTTTATAAAATAAATATCTATCAAAGCTATATTATTGATGTTTTATTTACGACTCCGCCCATAAATCATACATTAAATTATAAGACACCATTCAGTGCAGATAAAATCAAAATATTTTAGAAATCCATTAACCCAAATATGTGTAAAAGCTGACAGAGAACAAATTACCAATGGGGTCTAAAAAGGAAAGCTACAATTATCTAAGGAGAGAGCTATGCATGAGGGAAATACTCCTTAGGTATTAGTGCATCCTTCCAATTCCGCTCACAACTCTGTTTTCAAACCTTTTCACAAAGCTGATTATTAAAAAAGCGCAAACGTTATAAATTCTTTTTGGACTTCGTATAAACCATATACCTGGAATCTGCTAATATAAATTTGGATGAAATAGTCTCAATAAAAACTCAAAAACAAAAAACAAAAAACTCCATGGCTGAACCCAAAATCAACATTTAATTTTGAATTACAGATGGCTGTAAGATAGAGACAGAGTGGCTTGTGCAGCCGCACATGGTGATAGAGCAGCAACTCTCCGACTACCATCCTCTAGTTTCATATTTACCGCTTGAACTACATGTAATATCACTTACTTCGCGATAACATTTGTAGCTTTATCGCAAAGACGCAAGTTCACGATCTGTTTTGATCTACTTTCATGCCTACTGGCAATTGCAAGTCGAAAAACAAAAACGCAGTTATTTTGAAAATTACAAGTTACTTGTAGCATTAGGCAAAGAGGACCCATAGTCAAGTTTGGATCTATGGAAACACAGTTGTTGACAAACAAGCCAAAGATGGTTTAGATTATGAGATGGCGGATTGCCTAGTCCCTTACGCTGACATGAAGGCTTTAATCGGTAAAAACATTCATTTTAAAATTATGGTAGGCAAATGGGATTTCAAAATAAATAATACACTGCATGGAATATTAATCAGACATCGGTAAACAAGATGGTCTCTACGGTAAAAACTGTAGGGAACAGGTAGTGTTGACCCAATGTCGTATTGGACACACAAGAACGACACATAGTTTTATACTTAACAGTGAAGACAGACCTGAATGTATTCCATGCAATTGTCCTTATACAATCAAACGCGTTTTAATTGAATTTATGGATTTGATTTTTACTCTGGTGATTGTCTTGGAGGCCTATTTGCAAGTGTTGCTGGCGACAAAATTGTTCAATTTTTAAAAGCAATCAATTTATTAAGTAAAATTTAAAGTTCTAATATTGTATAAGTTTAACTGACATATCTCCTATTATGTTTTTCATACTTTACAATCTTGTTTTACTTGTATAAAGCAAATATGGTTTTATATTGATATTATATATATTTATTATAATTGTTCAATATACAGTTCTCAACACAGTGTATTTGAAATATTGCTGAAGTTGGCGTAAAACATCAACCAATCAATCTTTTATTTCAGCTATGTTCCTTAGACCAGGAATTGAATTAATGATAGAGTGCAAGATTATTTTCATGTTTTAGTTAACCAGACTGAATTAAAGAAACGTAGTCGTCTACAAAATTATCAACTAAATTAATAATGTGTCTTCATTACCTCTAGTGTTGAATTAAGTAACCCCTTTGCACTGCTATTCCTTTTTCTAAAGCATTCCGTGTTATGCTGCTTTTGTATATTGAACGAATATTTAAGTCAGAAACCATTTCCCCCTAGCAAGTTCCAATCTGATTTTTATGGGAACTTCAGGCTTATTTTACTCGATTAATCAGTCTTTTACGACTGCCGGATTGAAACTAAGGGACCGACCATTTAACTGGAAAAGGGGGGGCTATGGTTTTTTTTCTAAAAAAATATTTTGGATCTGATTTTATGTGAAAAATATATTTTGGCTGCCAACATGATAAAAAAAAAATCTGAAGGAGGCTTTTGATGTTTATTTCGCTGGACATGATTGCTCTTTGTTCAGGGGCCGACTCCAACCTGCCGTTGTGTGTGGGGTTTTCTCACCGTTCATTGAAGATCTTATGGTGGCTTTGAGTTGTTATTGCTCCCCTTTGGGTCGTTGTCTCTTTGACACATTCCCCGTTTTCCTCCTTTTTTCTATTTCTGGCCCCAAAAAAATATGTTAATTTTGAAAAAAAAATATTTTGTTTATACACGATTTTAGGCCGAATTGAGGCCGAGTTCGGGCCGATTTGGAAATTAAGGCCAATTACGTCACATAGCACTTTAAAACTTATACCAATCGCTTTAGATGCGTTAATTTACCCCAATTTCATATATCATATGACTATATTACTTATAGTACGATTTTAGGCCGAATTGAGGCCGAATTAGGGTCGATTTGGAAATTAAGGCCAATTACTTCACATAGCACTTTAAAACTTATACCAATCGCTTTAGATGCGTTGATTCACCCCAATTTCATATATGACTCTATTAACAATAGCACGGTTAAAGGCCGAATTGGGACCGAGTAAGGGTCGATCTCATTTCAAAGGCCAATAACTTCTTACCACTACGCCATAGCACTTTAGAACTGATACCAATCATTTTACATGCGTTTATTTATCTTAGTTTGATATATCTTATGACCCTATTACCAATAGTACGTTTTAAGGCTGAATTGGGGCCGAGTTAGGACCGATCTCACTTCGAAGGCCGATTACTACGCAATAGGCCTCATTTACCTTTCAACACCTACTCTAAACGATTTAAAAATACACATTTACTCCGAATCCATATCTTACATGTCTATAATACTAATATTTCAAATAAGGACCGATCTAGGGCCGAGTTAGGGCCGATCTCAAAATTAAAGGTGGCGATATCTCTATAACACTACTTCAAAACATCCCAACACATATACCAAACGCTTTAGAAGTATAAAGATACCCCGAATCTATATATGATATGCCTATAGTACAGCTATTTCAAATAAGGTCCGACTTAGGGCCGCTTTTAGGACCGATATCTCGTTAACATTCGGAGTTAGGGCTTTAAAACTTGCACTAATCGATTCAGTGACCTCGATTAACCCTAGTTTGATATATTATATGTCATAATTGACTTAAATAAAGTGCAGTTCCGTTTTGTAGTTTTTTTTCATGAAGTCCCGTTCGCAACAGAACAGAAAAAGATCTGCAATGAGAGGTGCACAATTAGTACCCAATGACCTGATAATAAACAATGGTTCCGAAACGAACATAAATGTTGTCTAGCAAGAGATTCAGAATAAAAGCTGTTCAGGATAATACTCTGTTAGTGCAGGGTGGTCAGGTAATAATACGTAAATCTAACCGGTATCTAATTTAACAATGAGTGATAATTTTTATATCTGGGCTAGAAATGCAATACAGTTGTGATTTTATTCGACATTAATTTCGTGGAATCATGTAAAAGTATCAAGCAATTATGTCTATTTTATAACTTGTCATGGATAAATCCGATATCAGGCGACTATATTTCCGCTGCTGTTTGATCGAGTAGCAATAAAATTGCAGTAATTCCGTTATCTAGAGGCTAACGCTCTACTCAGATCATTAAACTCGTTCAAATACCGAAATTGAAGATGTCAACTTTCATAACAGAAACCATTCCCAGTTAAATTTTTTCTCTTAAGTAAGTAAAAAATATGAACCGTCAGTCAAAACAAAACCAAGGACAATGGCAAAATCGGTTAAACAAAGAAACAGTGACATAACATTAGAGCGGCACAGAGAAGAAAGTATAGAAACACTCAAACAGAAAGATGAACAGCCCGAAACCAATAAAAAAACCGTGGGTGAGGTCAGGTGCATCGGTAGAGTAAGCAGCTCATGCTTCTTCAAATACACCATGTCAAACCCGAAAGAAGAAACGACAATCTTAAGCTTTAAAGGAGAGGGTATGTTAGCATCACTGAAACAGATATTGCATAGCGGTCTACAACATCGTTATGTCGACTTAAGTTATTGCAACGGACAAAATTTTCGATGCTAAATGTGTAATACAAGTATTAGCTTTCCAAAAAGCTAGTCTGACGTCAGTATTCCTCTAGACAATAAAAAGTATATTTTAGGCATAAACCTAGAACTTAGCAAAGAGCATTACAATATATTAAGGTGGGTCACTCCTCATGTTCAGAATTTGAAAAATTATTTATTGATGGTACGTTGTGTTAGAACAGTGTCAAATAACTAAATACCGAAGTCACTGTGAATTTACCTTCTGCATATGCGCATTTCGACAACGTACGTCTCTTCACTGCAGATTAAATCCAAACGTTTGGAAGACCATAAACTCAAAGATATGTAAAAACTGATAGAGAACAAACAACTAATATGATCTAAATGTGAAGCCAAAATCAGCTAAGGACAGAGCTTTGCATGAGGGAGATACTCCATAGTTTTCTACAAAATTAACAAAAATTTAGATATTGTAAGGTTCCAAAACAGTTATTTTCGAGCAAAAATATTGATAATTCATTGTGCTCTTGTATTTGAAATGTTGGAGGGAAACCTAGTCCCTCTTGACTTTCCATAGACAATGTATTAAAATTTGCTCCTTTAAATGAAATAAGGGACAACAGAAAACACCTACAATTGCTGAAAATTATAATTACATGCCACAATCTGCTAGGGAACTACACAGGAAAAACACAAATTAGACAAACGACAAACGTAAACAACGATAGGAACTCGGAACAGCCGGACTTGGTACCGGCACTAGCAAAAGCCACAACGCCAAAACAATCCGGATAATTTTTATCAGGAGTCTTTTTTGATGTATTATTTAAATTTTGAACAAAAAATGGGGGTCCCAGATTGCAAAAAAAAATAGTTGAAGCATATGGCCATTTCGACAAACATGTATCTTCAATGCAGATCGAGTTAAGACATTTGGGGTTGATACACAAAAATATTTGTAAAATCTGAAACAAATTAGCAAATGAATATGATCTAAACAGAAAATTAAAGTCAGCTAAATACAGAACAATGCAGAAGGGAGATACTTCGGAGTTTTCTGCAAAATTTCTTACATTTTGATATTGCAAGTTACCAAATTAAATCGGTTTTCAGGGCAACACAAATGTACTGGCTATAATATGGTAAATAACCTCGGGACTTACAGTCCGCCAACAGAGGCATCGACCTAGTGGTAATTAATGACCAAATGCCGAAGCTACCATGAATTAAACTTTATTTGTGTTCATAAACTTTTGAATTTGGAATTTCAGTATTAGCTACTTCGCAGTGAACAACAGAGACGATCCTTTCTACCTCTAAATAATTACTTATTTAATCTATATAATTGGCTATATCTTTTAAAAAGATACAGAGATGCCTTGTGCGTCTCCAATTGGTGGATAGAGTAATGATCTGTCTATTCGGTCATAATTGGAAAAGCCTGACTGCAGAACCATTGTAGCCAAATTGTGTAGATCAACGCCACGCTTCATGGAGTATAAAGATCATTTCTATATTTCTTTAAATAGGTTTCGCATAGCAGGCTAAATTTCCCGTCCCTGCCCATTTCTCTCCTTTTCACGTGGCAATCAAAATTTTTGTCGCCATGGTTGTGATCAATTCAACCTTTATTAGTCCCTACCGGATTCGCGAAAGGGGACTCCGTCAGTCTTTCACACTCAATTTTCCGGACTTTTTTCCCAAACTATAAGAGATATTTATCCAACATTTGGTATGTAAGTTTACCAGAATGAGTTAAAGATCAAGTTTGAGTCTGCTTCCGGTTAATTGATTTTGGGCAGAGTTATGGACCTTTGACTTAGAAAATTCTGGTAAAATATAGGTTTTCAATATATTAAGCTAATATTGCTATGTGAATCTACCACTTTGAGCTACAGATCTAATTGGAATTGGGTTTCGGTCCATTGATATTTGACGGAGTTATGGGTCTTGCACCTAGAAAATTTTGATAAATATAGGTTTTCCGTACTTTTTTTCTGAACCGTTCCATATATTAAGCTGATATTTCTATGTGAGTCTACCACTATAATATACAGATCAAGTTTGAGTTTGGTTCTGGTACATTTATTTTTATGGGCCTTGGACTTGGAAAAATATTGGTATTTTTCTAAACGTTCGATAAATTAAGCTTTATGAGTCTACCACTTTGAGATATAGATCAAGTTTGAGTTTGGCTCTGGTCTATTGATCTTTGACGGAGTTATTGGCTTTGGACTAGAAAATATGGGTAATATATAGGTTTTCCGGACTTTTTTTTCTAAACTGTTCCAGATATTAAGCTGATAATTGCTATTTGAGTCAGTGTGAACCAAATTTTGTCACAATAGTCCTCAGGTGGTCCCCTTTAAAGGTTGTGATTTTTGTGGTTGTACCTCATCCAAGATGGCCGCCAGCGGGGAACAGTTTAACATAGGGACCCTATGGGAAATACATTCAAAGGTCTTTTCTCCTGAAACCACTATAAGCCAATAGGAACAAACTTGGACACAATTGTCCTTGGCTGGTCCCCTTTAAAGTTTGTGATGTTTATGTTCGTACCTCATCCAATATGGTCGTCAGCACAGAACATAGTTTAACATAGGACCCTATTTGAAATGTATTCAAAGTTTTTCTTCTCTGAAACTACTGAGTCAATTGGAACCAAACTTGATCACAATAGTCTTTAGGTGGTCCCCTTGAAAGTTTGTGATTTTTATGTTCATACCTCATTGAGGGTGGCTGCCTGCAGAGAACATAGTTTAACATAGGGACCCAATGGGAAATGCATCCAAAGATTTTCTCCTCTGAAACTACCATGCCAAATTCAACCAAACTTGGTCACAATAGTCCTTGGCTTGTCTCCTTCAAAGTTTGTGATTTTGACGTTCGTACCTCATCCAAGATTGCCACCAGCGTGGAACATATTTTAATATAGGGACCCTATGGGAAATGCATTCACATGTCTTTTCTGAACCTACTGAGCCAATTGGAACCAAGTTTGGTAACCACTGTCTTTGGGTGTTACCTTTTAAAGTTTGTAATTTTTATGTTTGTCACTCATCCAAGATTGAAAATGTAACATCTGGTGAACTGTTTTATAGTATGAATGGGTGGTCTCTTCGTGACAATGAATAAAACCAGTCACCAGATGAGCGATACAGGCTCATGTGAGCCTGTAGTTAAACGTTAGTCCACGTTACACACATTTTAATTTTTTCCGTGAAAGCATCAATCAATAGCGATGTGTTTAATTGTGCTACTAGTACTCAAGTGTTAGACCCTCTTTACAGGCGTTGTTTTTCATGCTAAAAATAATTACTTACATTTGAATCAACCAATCATCTATCAGTTATTGATAGAAAAATCACAAATTAAAGTACCCATAAAATAACATATATTTCTACATCTCCATAATTGTCTTTTAATACATTTCCATAAAAAATCTTTCGACTTCATATTTGTGGATGGGTTATTAGTATCATGACAAATTTTCCCTCATAACTTATACCTTCATACTTAACATAGTTCAAATATTGCTGTTCCTTAGCTTTGGGTCGTTTCAAAACAGATGAAACAGCAAACCTATTGCCATATGTAAGCCAAACATCCCATTTTTGCGGGTTGCGGGTGTGTTTCGTCCTATCTCTTCGACATTCGTCTTCGAAAAGAAAACTTTAGTACACTGGTCGCATCTGTATTGCCTTTCTTCCTGTGTCTCTCATCATGTTGCCACAGGCATGTCACGGACTTTCAGCGGTATTTATCCTGTTATAAATTTTGGATAAAAATATATACTATAATATGTGATAAAGCACAATAATCAAAAACTGACATAGTTTTTCATAAAAAAATCCAGTGCATGTGGATATATACACTTCACCATAAGTAAGGTGCCACTAAGTTTGAGTTCAGATATTCAAATTCAAGTTTTTAACGTCTACCAATAATGTACGCAACGAAGTCTATGATTCCAATTTTTTAATCCTTATCGATAAATAACAGGGTAACAATGAAAGTTTAAATTTGACTACCCAGTATGTTTTAAAAACCAAGTTTGGCGCCCCTTCTTCATGTTCTTTTGAAACGATAGCTGCACGTGCGCAAAAGGTCTGAATATTAATTTGGACTTAATACGTCCCAAAGTATATAATGCTGAGAGATTTCAAGCTGTTGGTATGGTTGGAGCTGGTATTACACAGATGCATGTCGCAGAGAGGTTCAATGAAAGTCACTCTTGTCATCAGCCGGTTAGTACGACGTTTACATTATACAGAAAATGGTGGTGAACGATAGAGATCAGGTCGACCCGTTGAAACAACTGACGGAGAAGAATAGACTACTAAGGAGGCTTGTCCCACAACAACCGTTTAGTATATCTAACCGGCAGCGTTGACAATGTCAAATCGAATGTTGAAAAAAGCAGAAGTACTGTCAACAGACGGCTGAACAAAACTTTGAGGCTTATTAAGTGACCGTTAATCACACAAAGACAAAGGGACGCAAAACTGCAATTTGCATGGACCACACGGGTCGGAATATCCGCCATTGGCAACGCATTCACTGATCAGACGAGAACCGTTTTCTCATAAAACCAGTAAATGGCCGGTTGTGGGTGTGGCGACGATGCAACACGGCATATGATCAGCAGTATGTTTTAGGCAATATGAGTTTTGGAGAAGGTCGTCTATTGGTTATATCGCCGGTGTACGATGGATTTGGTTTCGATTGTTGGAATGTTAACAGCCTAAAATACAGGAATAACATTCTTTTTCCTAATGGTTTATATCATTTTGAAGGGTATCCACTTTTGAATCGACAGATATTCATTGACGATAATACAAAACCCCACAGGGCGCGTTTTGTAATTGACGTCCTTGAACAGAAGACATTTCCGTGGCCTGCTATGTGTCCAAACATATTCTATCTACACTGAAGAGACATAAATTGTCGAAATGCGCATCTGCAGATAACAAATTCCCAGTAACTTCGGTATTTTGTTATTCCTATAGAACATGTTTGAAATTATATGGGTACAAAAATTCATAAACGTCACCCTCCGTTGAAGAAAATTACCGAATTACGCAATACATTGATTCAGGAAAACCAACAATTCTCGCAACAGAGACCGCAGAGACTTGCCTAGGGTATGAGGAGACGGGGTCATGAGCTGTAACGGAAACCTGAAGGATACACGCTTTACAAAATAGTTCCTCCATTCACTAAAATACTTTTCATCACACATACGCTTTTCATCTTTTTCCCAAAGTTTCAATCCTAAACTTATTTCAGCAGGTTGTTTCCTCTTTTTGTCATGTATTTTTCAATCGCGTTTTCCGCCGTGCGCGGTCCCGGCTTATGAATATGCCCGCATCATCATCTGAGCTTGAAGTATGAGTCTTCCTAACAAAGGACCCCGAGGGAACCCCGGGATATAGAAATAGGACCTAGTATCTCCGGCTTGCGGGAGTGACCCCTCCTAAACGGGGGCTGACCCCGAGGGTCCCGGGATATAGAAATAGGACCCATTCCGTGGTTGTGCGGGATTAATAAATACACAACCCATCTTTCGGATGGGATGTAAACTCAGGTCCACGTGTTGGAAGAAATGCCACGCTTCCTGCACGTTAAAAGTCCTTGTTGCAAGCTTTTTTTGAGTGGTCCGTAGTTGATCGGCTACAAGGCTAAATTCTCCGCCCTTTTCGATTTCACCCTACTTTTCCAGTGGCAGTCAGAATTTCCCGTCCCATGGCCCTTTCCATACCCCAAAGTGATTATTTATTAAAAAACTTGTTCTCGTCTTGATATAGCTGAAATATTGCTGAGTAGACGTTAAACAATATTCAATCAATCAATCAATTCGTGTTTATCCAACTTTCAGCTGAATTATTTTGTTATTAAACTCCTGAACAAAATTCAAGTAAATTTGACTTTATAAGCAGGCATATACTCAGATATGTTATTTTCGTAGAATATTGGGATTAAAAAAACGAATCCCACTGAAAATCACAGTGATCGCTACCTTATGGCTAAGTGTATATAACAAGGCCAAATTGGATGAAGGGTCACATGTAATTCTAAACAAATTCCAACAGACACTTTCCAGTATGAATTATTAAAGAGCATACATCAAAAAAAAAAAAAGAGCATACATAAAAAAAAATTAAAAAAATAAAAAAAATAAAAAAAAGATTAAATAGTTATGGTCTAGATGTTATAGCTATTAAATAAATTTGATGCTGATTTTTTTTTTAAACATTTGATTCTTTCAGGTATTTTGTTATTTATAGTAGCATTTTATATTCTGATTTTTTTTCTTTCAATTTTATTTTGGTAGATATATGTCAAATCTAAAATTGTCAAGGACCTGAGACGCTTTTACAATTTTTCTTATGATAAATGATCATCAGGATCTTCCCCTCTAAAACTACTGTTTTGTCATCAAGTCTTTAAGCGATTGTCGGTTCAAATTTTTATCGAATTTTTAATATTAAGTTCGATGAAGGCAACCATTTGAAAGAATTTCTCAAAATGGCACTCTTTGTACTATAGAAACGGGAGAGAGATATGAGATGTTGAGGTACACAAAAGCCAATTTAAATGTACAGCTGATTTTTGGTTGTACCAGTACCAAGTCAGGATGTCCAAAGTTCTTATCATTGTTTACGTTTATCTTTCAGATGAGTGCATTTTATTCAGTTATCTAGAAGATAGTGGCCAGGGATTGTAATTTTTAGTCATTGCAGATGCCCTAAAGTGCTGCAAAAGCGTACAGAGCTAAAGCAATAGACCCTCTAAAAATAATAACAAGATTCCGTCATTTAAAATTGCTGCATCTTTTTGGAGCAATAAAACCAATGGGCCAGCTCGTATTAAAGTAGATCATGAAAGTCCTTTGATGGCCAAAGCTTGCCATCATGTTCATATATGATGCAAAATTATTATAAAATTGTGGCAAATTTTGACATTAATAAACTTTTTTTAGGGTTGCATATGCATGCTCTTTAGATCCTCTTGGAGAGATACTCGAAGTTTGTACCTGAAAGAATTGTAATATTGTCACCAAATAATTTTCGTGTATCTTATAAACACAAAAATCTGCGTTTTCCCATTCATATTAACATGCAAGATATTCGGAGTTATAACTACATGCATTACTAATATGTGCAATTCTTGATTTTTCCCTCTCCCTGAACCGCATTCAAGAAGCTCCGGCTACAGAGCTGCCGGGCACTTCCCCATATGGTAGATAGGAGAATCCTCTAATTATGTTGAGTAGTCAGGTCATAATACAGAAAACCTCAGCGCAAACCATTGAACCATACAGTGTAAAGAGCAATTCTATATCTTCCTAAGGTGAACATACTAAGAAGGGAGGGGTAGAAAAGAAGGCTTAATTTCCTTTCCCTAACCATTCTCCTTTTTTGCAGCAATCGCTTATCCCTTCTACCTTTTTATGCCCCCGCGACAATAAGTCGGGGGAGGAGGGGGGATATTGTTTTATCCCTGTCTTTCCGTCCGAGGAGTGCATGGTTATTCCGCCCAACTCATCCTACAGTTTTATGCAATGTAGATCATTTGTACATATATTGAGGATGTGCATGTGATAAGAATTTTGATTTGGTGCATTTTTGTCAAAAATATACATTGTTGAAAGAAGTCATTTTTTGTATAGGGTACATAGTTTGTCCCCGCAACTCCTCCTACAGTCTTGATGCTAGGAAGCTTTTAATCACATTATACAATAATGGCCTTTTAAGAGGTGAACACGTTTTTTATTGACCTCTAAACTAATATTTATAGAACGAAGAAAAATACAAAATTTCAAACAACCCAAACTCGGATTATCAATGGGTCTTAAGGTGTCTATATCTGCTAAGAGCTAACGAGCACTTTCTCAGGTGATGGATAAGGGAAAACCTGTCTATGTGGGTTCGTCAGGTCATAATTAGATGAGTCTGGTCGCGAATCATTACAGACGAACGTCAATATCAACCCAGTAGGTGAATACGCTAGTTTATTCTTCCCGGGTTTGACTCTACCGAATCTTACTTTTTCCTAGATTGACTTGATGAGAGTGTGACGGGTGTTGTTAACAGAGCAGGACATGATTACCCTTCCGGAGCACCTAATGTCACTGTTAATTTCATGGGAGTTCACACTATGAATGCCTGGATTTTGAATGTTTTGTTTATATTTCTGCGTTTTGTAGCTGTCAAGTATCATAGGTTTCTTTGTTGTCGTTTTGCCAACACTTCGATTTTTGTAATTAATACTTTGTTCATTCAATATGCTACTGCCGTTGTCTCTTATGATTTCGTTGAAAATATTGTGTAAATTCAAGGCAACTATGCAAGTAAAAATGTTTTGCCACTACCATTTATAAAGCAAAAATCACCAAATCTTTTGGGAGGTTTTAAAAAAAATATCCAACTCATATTAATTGGTCCCCGGGTTTTTGTATTAAGAGCTAACAAGCGTTTCCTTAGATTACGGATAAGGGTAAACCCTGTCTGTGAGGGTTAGTCATGTCATTATACGGCGAGTCTGGCCGCGAACCATTTAAAAACTCTTATGAAATGCTGATTTTGATTTCACTATAACTAATTTCCTCTTTCTTACATGTAACTAGCTCTATCCTACGGGATGCACATAGCTCAACTTATGCGATTTGATCATGTTTGTTCTACCCTTGACGATTTTAATAAGCGTAATCCTACTCTCGCATTTAAACTTTTAAAACAAAGGTTACAGATTTCATAAATTATTACTACTTTTAAGACGTTTTCCAGAAGATATATCTAAATATGACGTGACTGGCAAACAGCTTATAATGAAGGGTTAGAACATGTATCTCATCCTCTGTTATTGAACTGTTGTTAAATTTGTAAATCCAGAAAAACTGGGACTTAAATTACATTTCTTTACCTAATAGTGGATATAGACGAGATATTCTACGTAAATCTGTTGTACTGGCTTTTGAATCCATTGACCTGATGTTTACACATATACTGAACTCTCACTGATACTGCCGATGTCTAATATACGACGTCTCTTAACAAACCTTTCGGGTTTGATTTTGACTTTTTTCCGTAGTGCGACAGTGTTTTACCACCATTAGGTTCCTTGACCTGGCCGACAATTTAGCGGCGAACACTCTTTGACCAACCATTCTAAGTAACGTTTTGGCATATTCCTTTTTTTCCCAGATAGTGGTCATACAGTAAATAGTCTACCTGTATTTGGTTTTATTATACTAGAGGTGAATGAGATAGAGGAAGGGAAGGCTTGAGTACATTTACTTATAGACTTAGATTTCCGAAATGGCCCTACAGCTCATCAAAATTATTGCACTTGGAGTAAACATATGTGTTATGTCTCATGTTCATTTACTCCATATCCTTTCGTTAAAATTTTAACCCTACCGCAGCCTTTTGCTAGTGTTGAAACCAAGTCTAATTATCCTGAGTTCCTATCGTTATTTACGTCTGTCTCTTGTGATTCATTTGTGTTTTTCTAGTGCAGTTCTCCTGTGAATTGTGGCATGTGATACATAGTTTCCACAACAAGAACTAGTTGATTATGAAATTTCTCACACCGAGTTACATGTAAATAAACTTTGCAAATGTTTGAAAGCGAGGCTTGCCGCGTTTTTAAACATTTGAAAATTTATTTAACGAGATGCGAGAAATTTCGTAATTAACGTGTTTAAGGTGTAACACAACTAATTCCGTCTCCCATTGCCTCCCATGTTAAATTGCACATGTTTCTGCGTTCGTAGAATTTGTATCTGAAGTTCAAACAAAATGACACATGTCTCACCTGAATGACACATCTTTCGGTAAACTCTCATGAAAAAATGAACCGACCTTAACTGTAATATAAGAAAAAACTGGTTCCCGGAAGGTCACAACCTAGGGATAGGTACTTCCTGTCTGTGTTTTCACGGGAAAAATACCTCCGCCTTCAACTTTGATAAAATCTTAAATTTTCAACGAAATGGTTTAAATTTAGGCTGAAAAGAATCTCTATTGAATGCTTTCTCGATTTAATTCATAATGACTAGTCAACCTTTTCAATCTACGACACTATTTACACTTCCTTGGAACTATGTTGTCTCAAATAAGGACTATATTCACATATGTGCCTGACTGGGTTCCGAATTAGTTGCGTTACACCTTTAAGTTGTGGAAACTGTTCCTCTAATGACTGGACAAAAACACCGAGGATTGTATTCCGAAGTTTGGCGGGAAATGTCACGAAACTTGTTGTCTTCTCTAGAGAGGAGAACAAATGTTTCCACACCGTTCAGGAAATGTGAAAACTTGATAGAAATTAAAGAATGTAGTTTTCGGTGTTTACTGTTATCCTTTGTTTGATTTAAGAAAGCTTGTAAAATTTTGCGTCAACTCAAACTCCTATGATGTACAGAAATAAATTGTAGTTTTATACCAAACACTGCTGATGAAAATTTACTCATTGAAACATGTTACAGTTACTTCGGTAATTAGTTATTTTACATGTGTAACAAAATTTACTGTTTACTAGGCAACATGGGTGTTTTTGTATTTTGAAACTACTGAGTCTCTGCTACTGCAGGTGGCCAAGTGATCCGCGAAAATATTTATTAGACTAGTTGTCAAACTTGTCTGGCGTTAAATTTTACATCGCGTTTTTCTAAAATTTACTGTCCTGTGTTATCAAAATTCTAACTCCTTTAAATGCAGAGGATTTCTTCCGAGTATTTCACTTG
The DNA here is from genome assembly GCA_002080025.1 of Modiolus philippinarum. Lineage (NCBI taxonomy): Eukaryota > Metazoa > Mollusca > Bivalvia > Mytilida > Modiolidae > Modiolus > Modiolus philippinarum. The sequence continues at coordinate 51,156 of MJUU01019211.1, forward strand.
GTAGGTGTCCTTGGAATCGAATTTGGCCTTTTTTTCGATACTATTGGTAATGACTACTTTTTCCGAATAATTTGGGTTATGGTTTCGTTATTATTTGATTCTAATGTTGCTGATGAGAGGCTACACCTTGAACCATGTATACAGCATATGCTAGAAGAAGAACATAAGATGTAGAAATAATTTTTAAAATATCGTTTTTCTATCATGCCATATTTTGCATACATTTTTTTTTTTGATAATAAGGAATGTGTCCCAGAATAAGTTTAGTGAATTGACAAATGAGTTACAAAATGGTGTCAATTGGCTTGCAAACTAGTGTGCTCACTCTCTTATTGAAAGAAACAATTTTCGTCTCATTTATAAAAAATATTGAAAAAGGCATCAAACTGTGTCCTGAAGATACAAAATACAAGTTTACTACTACAATTATTGGCATTTTTTATTCCCTTAATCAGGAAAAATGCCACCACATGTCATTTTCATCAACTGTTGAAATTGAATTGTCAAAGGTTTTCTCTTCTAGTAATTAAGTAAAGATGAAATGTTCGTCATCAAAAATTTTATCGACAAATCTTATTGCGGTGGACATGTGATTTAATGGAGTGGTTTTGTTTTATTTAAACCTACAAAAACGACTTT
>MJUU01019211.1:55206-79136 GCA_002080025.1 Modiolus philippinarum
GGGGGGGGGGGGGGGGGGGCAGGTGTAGAATATTCAGTAATATTATACATGTATAAATAAACACACAAGTAATATATAAAACAAACTTTCTTGCAAATACCTATCCTCTAGTTATCCAGCAGGACTTTGTAAGAATTAAATCTGAACATCCTGAATACTCGCAAACCTGCACATATGGCTATAAGGATGGCGAAAGAGACAGTGTGGCTTCTGCAGCCGTTTTTGAGATCGTACAGCAACTCTCCAACAACTGTCCTCTAGTTTCATATTTACTGTTGAAGCTAATGATATTTACTCAGCACTTAACATTGTAGCTTTATTGCAAAAACAGTTCATGGTCTGTTATCATTCACTTTTTCATGCTTATTTGCAATATGAAGTTGCAAAACAAAACATCAAATTTTTCTGAAAATTGCTGAATTCTACAAGTCACCTGTAGTATTAGGCAAGTAAGTCTTTTATGGTTGGATCCCTAGTCATGTGGGCATCTATAGAAACATAGTTGCTGACCAAATAACCAAAGATGCAAAAGATGACGCCGGAGACGGCAGTTTGTCCAAACCGTCGACCTACATGAAGCCTTTAATCGGTAAATCATTCATTTTAAAGTTATGGCACGCCAAATGAGATCTGCAAATAAATAATTAACTGCATGGTATACAGTCAGACGTCGATAAACAAGTTCGTTTATACGGAAAAAACCGTAGGGAACAGGTAGTGTTGATCTGATGTCGTATAGGACACACTAGAATAACACATTTACACTAAACAGTTATGACAGACCTGAATGTATTCCATGCAATTGTTCTTAGGCAATCGAGCCCGTTTTAATTGAATGTGCAGATGTTGCCGATATCTGGCGTGAATTTTATTCTGCTGACTGTCTTACATACCTATTTACAATCGTCGGTGGCGACTAATGCGTCTAATTGTTAGAGGCAATCAATTTATTTAGTAAGATTTGAATGGATATTTCTAATGAAATGTCAAGTTTGAACCGGTACTGACATGTTCGACATAGTCAGCGTATGTTGGATACAGACCCGTGCTATTTTCCGCCATATCTACTCTGAATACAATTCTCTGTGTTTATCATTATAGGAAAAGATTACACCACTTTATCCCCATTGTTACAATCTTTTATCCACTCTCGATAGTTAAATTTGAAAAATTTTAAATGCTCGGCAAGCTTCGCAATTACTTTTTTTTTTTAATTTAACTATCTCTAATAAACACAATATTGATGAATGTGATCTTGTGGTGTAAACTATATTTATCTTAAATTTCTAACAGTAAAGCTGACGTTTCTTCTTTTGTGCTTTTTTAAAATATTTTAGACATTTGGTTTTACCGGTATTAAGAATTATTCCATATACTTATACATTTATTATTATGTTTTTATATTGATATTTCTTAAAATATTTATTATGATTGTTCAATATGTTTAACAGTTCTTGCCACGATATAACTGATATATTGCTGAAGTTGGCGTAAAACATCAACCAATCAATCTTAATATGCTTTCACAATCATTTCAGGATGACAGAGCCATATTTCCCGTTCGTAAATGGACACCCCAGTAAACAACATTATGAAGATACGGAAAAGCAATAAAGGTCGTACAGTAATAAAGATGTCAATGCGAAAAGCTGCATTGAATTGCAGTATTGATATGTCTACAATATCGCAAAACTTATATCTATTCTAAAAATGGCAGAAATCCGGTTTTACCAAAAACAATGGAATAGAAAATTGTTTAAATTGCTATCAACAGTTTAGAAAAGTGTTCGGGATTTCCAGAAAGGAATCATTAATACTCCATGACATTCTCGATAAAAAAAATCTCAGGGGTCAAGAATAATACTTCATCTAAACAGGTATGGGAATATCTACTAAAAACTAACATTATGAAGCTAGAAAAAACGGAGAAGAATCGCAGCTGCACGACAATCAATTTGCTATAAAAATCTATTTAACATTTAGACAGATATAAGACTTGCATCAAGATTCATCGCATATATAGAATGGTGATGTGACAAGGCAAAGAACGGAACATATCCCCAGCAATGTAACAAAAAGGGGACAAAAATGTTCCCGGCATGCCCTAAGAAAACAGGTCAAATATTGCAAAATCTTGTGTATTTGTGATGGGTAGCTGTATGCCCTATGTCGTCTTGAGTTTCGGACTACAGGAAAACATTAACATGTAAGCACAACCTCTGCACACCACACATTGCAATTCAATCAGTATTATAACACCGCTGTAATTGTTTGAAAGGTCCGACCAACGGTGTAATGTATACAACAAATGGACCTTTTCTGGTTTATTCAAAAAAGGCACGAGAAAGGACTTTGTCATAGGAAAATATCTGAGCAGATTTGGTCATATTGAATTTACCCACTTTACAAAAAAACAGCAATGCCCGCATCAGTCTATACACCATCAGATTTCTACTATAATTTGATTTCTAATTTTAGATGAACAGTTTATTTCATCATTATTAGAATTTTAAGAAATGGCATTAGTATTGACAGGGAGCAAATCAGGTTCATGGCCGACATCTACACAAATTAACTCAAACATTGAGATAAACAACTTCTCTCAAAATACTGACCCTGTATCATCACTGATACAACAGATGTCGACCATCCTATTACATCCGAATATGAATTGTTCCCCGTCACTACTACTTCCATTTCTAAAAAAAATCCAACGATGAAGTAACTGTTCTTTATACAATTTCATAAGAAAATAATTGGCTTACAGTTGAAAATGGCATTTCTACTCATAATGAAATCGCAAGTTTATAAGGAACTCCATATGAAAATGACACATAGAGCTTGACAAAAAACCTTTGTATCCTACGTTCTTGCTCGGATTAATAGTGGTGCAGTTGAATTTGTTGCGACCACAGACGAATCCGGTAGAAGAAGTATTTGTCCATTTTTGTTATAAAAATGATAATGTGCATGATTCTTTATTAATACTCTAAAACAAATACTTCAGGAAACTACCCCAACAGTCGGAAATATTGTAACATAATTATAGGTACTGCAAGACCTATTAAGCCCGATAATTTGCTGCAAAGGAATAAAAATCATGTTGTTCAAATGATCCAAGGCATATACACCTGGCTGGTTGAATTTTTTAAGCCTTTTTTTGTTTCTGTGTATTTTTGAATAGGTTTGCGGGTTTTTTCTGTATTTTTAGAAATCCTACATTTTCAATTGTCATCGTTTAAGTTCGGATAGGCTTTAACAACCATCAGACTGAATTAAAATGAATTAAAATATTTATTAAAAATTAAATGTTTCCCTGACATCCAAAGCGTTCCCTATGTAACTTTTGTGCATTTGATTAGCCAAAAAGTTAATTCCTATATGCACACCATTTCTTATAGTTAAATTACAATATAAAAAGGTGACATATTCCTATGTTTAAACATTTACCACTTTAAAATATATTATGTTTATAATATGTCCTTGACGGACACAATTTTAATGGAAACCGAACTAGTTTTTTTATCAGTATTATATAGGCATATTTCGTTTCCTAACTTGACTTAAAATAACCAATTCTAGAATAAAAAAAGAAAAGTTTTTGATCAAGAGAAAAAAATTTAATTAATGGTAAGATGTCCTACAAATTGGTTTGAACAAAAATATATATATTAAGACTTATATAATAAATATTGAAATATTCTAAACGGTTAGGTCTTTTCATTATAATCTTGAGTTTTCACCGATTTATAGGAAATACTAATGCGGAAGGTTTGAAATGTGACACGGCTAGAGTATCCAAGCTGATGTTCAGGTATTTAAAGCATCGAGGTTTCACACTAAACCAGTCAAGTTTACTGGTACATGTTTCCACCATGTTTGTATATATTTCGTTTATCTTTTGTTGTAGATGAATACTTTGACGGTATTTTTTCACCACCAACATTGAACAGAAATTTACGTTATTTATAAATTAGTAATATCAAGTTACTCATTGTGACTGTTAAGTGTGGAAATTTTACCATATTTGTGTTGTCGTTATTATAAAGTTAACAAATATTTTATGTTTGGATCATCTAAGCGAGGGAGAACGTAATAAGAAGATATCATTTAGTTAAGTTCATGAAAAGAATTGTAAATATAGCATATCTAGGAGTTTAGTACTAGAAGAAGTCATTTAATAGTACATGTAATTGACTTTTGTTGCAAGAAATTGAATGCAAAAAATGTGAACGTCAGGGTAATGTAATTTTCAGGTTAAATTTTTTTAGGAAAATTTTGCACCTTTTTATGTGAATTAAGAAGTTAATAATTTACAAACATGTTATCGGGTAAGGCCTGTCTATGTAAATTTTTCTGATTTTAATCCAAGCCATTTATTTTTTCAATCTGCATTTTCCCACATTATGAAACGTCAATTCTATTTTTGATCTACACAGTAAATTTTAATCGAAAAATGGATCAATTATCGGAGGTCTACACCGTGAATAGAAACAAATACAAGGTCCCTGTAACTTGTCAAAATGATTCCCATATTTTGGGTGTTTCCAGTGAAAGATCAATACATGAATTCATACAATTATCCCGGAAAATTTTTCAGTAAAAAAGTGAGGAAAATAAATTCGATTAGAGATGAAAAACGCAAAACAAGAGGCTCAGAAACTGAACCTGTATCGCTTATCTGACAAAATGCTTCTATGCCATGCATGACCAAAATGATGTAAAGTACATTCCGTACTTCAACCATGTAAATAGGAAAAATGAAAGGATATGGAGGGAATGTCCATGTGACAAAAACGAACACGATACATAGAAAAGTTTGGTTGACTTTGCTTTAGCGGCCATGTTTTTTTTTTTATCGAATCGGAACTAAATACGCAATCTTTTTAAAGGTCCTTTAGTACATCATTCCTGTAAAGTTTGGCTGAATTTGCTTCAATAGTTTCAGAGGAAAAGATGACAATGTGATTTTTCCCATAGGGTCCAATGTTAGACCTAAATTTTGCCCTGTATCGGATCGGAATGAGGTGAGCTTTCGTTGTAAAGGACCTTTAGTACGTCATTAATGTAAAGTTTGGTTAAATTTGCTTCAGTGGTTTTAGATGAGAAGATGAAAATGTGGTTTTCCCATAGAGAGCAATGTAAAACTATGTTTCTTGCTGGCGGTCATGTTTTTTTATCGAATGTGAACTAAATAAGCAATCTTTGTTAAAGATCTTTGGTACATTATTTCTCTAAACTTTGGTTGAATTTGCTTCAGCGTTTTCCGAGAAGATGAAAATGTGATTTTCCCATAGGGTCCAATGTTAAACGAAAGTTAAGCCCTGTCGGCCATGGTTTTATCGGATCGTGACGAAATGAACAATCTTTGTAAAGAACCTTCCATACATCATTCCTGTAAAGTTTTGTTGAATTTGCCTCATTCTTTGCAGAGAGAAAGATGAAAATGTGAAGAGGTTATTGGACGGACGACGGACGCCAAGTGATGGCAATAGCTCACACTGACCCTTAGGGTCAGGTGAGCTAAAAATTAGGAATCGTCTATAGGAGAAAGAAATATCCGAATCTTCAAAAACACAAAAAACAATAACAATTATATAAAGAACAATTGAACCGAGGCTTTTTTACTCTAAAGACTGTCCAAAATTTAGATTTATCTCCGAACCCAAAACAACTAGGATTGCTGCCTCTGACTCAACATATGAATTTTCTGGATGGATAGTTTATGGCAGGTCGTAGTTGGAAAATATTATAGAAATTTATTTTTTGGACGAATTTCATCAGTGGAAAACTTCCTATACAATGTAAAGGATGTATACCAAGCAAAATGAATGCAATCTAAAGTCGTCGGTTGGATAATTGAGTGGGTACTCATACATTGCACAACTTTGAGCTGTTTTCCGATTCAGATAAAAGCACCACAATGGGTTAAAAAGTCCAGGGGTTTTGCTTAAAACTAAGGAGTATCTCCCTCATGCATAGCTCTGTCCTTAGCTGAATTTTTGCTTTTCTATTTAGATCCTTTTCGTTATTTGTTCTCTATCAGATTTAATGTCTTTTCGGTAAATGGACTTCCAAATATTTGGGTTTTATCTGCACTGATGAGACATAAGTTGTCGAAGTGCGCATATGCAGAAAATGAAACTAACAGTAACTTCGGTATTTTGTTATTTATAAATCACAAAGTTCCGGAATGCAATTTGTTTAGTATTAAAATCGATTTAGTTGGTCTAACAATGTAAAATACATCGACATACATGTTTTTATTTCTTCGCTAAAGGTTGCTCACTCATCTCATTATTGAATTTGAGTCAGATTTTGGAACTCCTCTTGTTTTCTCCTATTCCATGTCTGAAAAAAATTGCAAACGCACCCCCCTTTTTTATGTCTTGATTATCTTCTGTAGGTCAAAGTGAGACGGCTTATACGCATTTAATATAACTCTAGCTTTCAGACATATAGTCTCGTGGTCTCATGTTCATTTACTCCATATCCTTTTGTAAAATATATAACAAAATCAGAACTGAGACTCCTTAAATTCGCTGTACCCTGAACAACTCTGCGCCGCTCCCGAATGTTATATTTGACACGGTGATAATGAAAAGAAAACCAATATTTTTTTACATATATTTTGTCCATATTATAATGATTTAAATATATATACAACTATAGCTATTTTAATGGTTTGAATTCTTAGGGACCGACCATTTGACCTGAAGGGGGGATATGATTTTTTTTCTGGACAAAAATTTATTTATTTTTTTCACGTGTATCAACAAAATATTTTTTTCCAAAATTAACATTATTTTTTTGTTTTTTTTCAACATTTTGGCAGCCCAAATATTTTTTCACAAAAAATCAAGTCAAAATATTTTTTTAGAAAAAAAACCATAGCCAACCACCCCCTTTTCAAGTTAAATGGTCGGTCCCTTAAATGAAATACATATTTTCAGAACATTTTTGCATTTTTAAATGCAATGTTGCTATATTCCCAAGATTAATATTACATATGGTTCAGTTAATATTTTCGATTTTCAGATACATAATATCTTGCTCAAAGGCTTCTCATTTCTATATAAAATTTTTTGTTTCTTTTTTTTTAAGATTTTGGAGTGTCAGAAGATAAAGTAGTCAGCAGTCACTTCCAAAACAGCCATTATATTACAAAAACATTTAAGGCCTTCCTGTAGCAGAGAAAAATGAACCTGATGGATTTGTAGGTTGTGAGTCAAGAACTAAATCGTACTATTTGGGATAAAATTCAGAGAAGATTAAATGTAGATTAGCCATGGCCTACAACTGCAGCCGAACTTAAAACAAAGTTCAAATAACACTAAGCCATTTATTTTGCCTTAAATTAAGTGAAATTGGTGCTAAAAACCTTTCGAGATAATAAAATTTCGAAGAACAGGTGTTGACCCAAATTGTTGTCTCGCCCGTCCCTACTTGATCGCAAAATTGATGTGAAAACTCAAACTGATTAAATCAGCAAATTTAACATGTTCGCTAGACTGTGAAATTAGGATAAGTGACAAAAGCAATTTTGCAGACTGTCATGAATCACCCAAAATGAAAATGCCAAATGCCAGTGACCTACCACTGATAGATACTGAAAAACCAAACATGTTCACTAGACCATGAAAATGAGGTCAAGGGCTAAAGCCAAATACCTGACTGTAATGTTCCATCTAAGACAAACCAACATACCAAATATTATTGACCTTACGTTAATAGATACTGGGAAACTTAACATGATCACTGAACGTGAAATTGAGGTCACAGACAAAAGCCATATAGCAGACCGTCATGTACTACCAAAGACCAACCTATATACCAAATATCATTGACCTACCACTTATAGTTACTGAGAAACTAAACTAAGCACAAAAACTTAACATGCTCGCTAGACCGTGAAATTGAGGTCAAGGACAAAAGCAATATGACAGACTGTCATGTACTACCAAAGACCAACCTATATACCTAATATCATTGACCTACCACTTATAGTTACTGAGAAACTAAACTAAGCACAAGAACTAAACATGCTCGCTAGACCGTGAAATTGAGGTCAAGGACAAAAGCAATATGACAGACTGTCATGTGCTACCAAAGACCAACCTATATACCTAATATCATAGACCTACCACTTATAGTTACTGAGAAACTAAACTAAGCACAAAAACTTAACATGCTCACTAGACCGTGAAATTGGGGTCACAGACAAAAGCCATATAACAGACTGGCATGTTCTACTCATGACCAGCCTATACATCAAATATCATTGACCTACCATTTATAGTTACTGAGAAACTAAACTAAGCACAAAAACTTAACATGCTCACTAGACCATGAAATTGATGTCAAGGACAAAAGCCATATGACAGACTGTCATGTACTACCTAAGACTAACCTACAAACCATATATCACTAATCTACCACTTATAGTTACTGAGAAACTAACCAAAGCACAAAAACTTAACAAGTTCGTGAAATTGAGGACACAGACAAAAGCCACATCGCAGACAATAATTTACTACTCATGACCAGCCTATATACCAAATATCATTGACCTACCACTTATAGTTACTGAGAAAATGACCTACAAAAAAACTTAACATACTCACTAGACCGTTTAATTGAGGCCAAGGGCAAAAGCCATATGACAGACTGCCATGTACTACCTAAGACCAACCTACATACCAAATATCATTGATCTACCACTTATAGTTACTGAGAAACTAAACTTAGCACAAAAACTTAACATGTTCATTCGACCTTGAAATTGAGGTCACATACAAAAGCCATATAGCAGACTGTCATTTACTACTCAGGACACCAACCTATACACCAAATATCATAGACCAACCACTTATGGTTACTGAGAAAATGACCAATCACAAAAACTCAACATGAAATTTAACGCCGCCGCGACCGCCATACTTTCTACGCATATGTCTCGCTTTCCGCGACTTTCGTTGCGGGCGAGACAAAAACAATTTTTGGTAACTAAGCATTGAGCAGCAGATAAATGGGGGAGGGGGTAGTTAAACAAAACTATCGAGTGGTCAAGAGCCGAAGTCGAAGAAAAAAAAATTAGAGCTGTCGGCAAAGCCAGACTAATACCCCCACAACTGCATTTGAGTAGCATGTCATTTTCAAATTTGAGCTTCAGCCACATGGTAATTTGAAAGTAAATCTTACAGAAATAACGCTTTTCAGGGCTGAAGTTACAGGTTTAGTTCATATCTTGTACTTCATTTAAATGGTAATACATTTAATAATATATAATTCGGTGATACAAAAATGATTTAACCAAGCTTTCAACACAAAATGAACAAAGATTTACTATCAATAAGGTCAAAGGTCGAAGTCAAGGTCACAGTGACCTAAATTTGGTATGCGACACATCGCCTTCCCATGATTCATCCGCACAACAAGTTTGATAATCCTAGGGGCTACGGTACAAAAGTTCAGCTCAGGACACGAAATGCAAATGGTTTTACTATCATAAATGTCAATGGTCAAAGTCAAGATCACATTGACCTAAATTTGTAACGTGACACATCGTCTTCCAATGGTGCATCCACACACCAAGTTTGATAATCCTAGGTCCTACGGTACAAAAGTTCTGCTCCGAACACGAAATGCACATGGTTTTACTATCATATAGGTCGAAGGTCAAAGTCAAGGTCACAATGACCTAAATAAGGTACGCCACACATCGTCATCCCATGATGCATCCACACACCAAGTTAGATAATCGTAGGTGCCACGGTACGAAAGTTCTGCTCCGGACACGAAACGCACATGGTTTTACTATCATGAAGGTCAAAGTCGAGGTCACAGTGACCGAAACTTGGTATGTGACACACCGTCTTTCAATGATGCATTTACACACCAAGATTAATAATCCTAGGTGCTACGGTACAAAAGTTCTGCTCCGGACATGCAATGCACATGGTTTTACTATCATAAAGGTCAAAGTCAAGGTCACAGTGACCTAACTTTGATGCGTGACACATTATCTTCCCGTGATGCATCCACACACCAAGTTGTGATAATCCTAGGTGCTACGGTAGAAAAGTTCTGCTCCGGACACGAAATGGACATAGTTTTACTATCATAAAGGTCGAAGTCAAGGTCACAGTGACATTAATTTGGTACGCGACACATCGTCTTCCCTTGATGCATCTATACATTAAGTTTAATAATCCTAGGTGCTACGGTACAACAATTCTGCTCCGGACACGAAATGCACATGGTTTTACTATCATAAAGGTCAAAGTCAAGGTCACAGTGACCTTAATTTGGTACACGACATATCGTCTTCCCATTATGCATTCACACACCAAGTTTGATAATCCTAGGTGCTACGGTACAAAAGTTCTGCTCCGGACACGAAATGGACATATTATCATAAAGGTCAAAGTCAAGGTCACAGTGACCTTAATTTGGAACGCGACACATCGCCTTCCCATCTTGCATCCACACACCAAGTTTGATGATCGTAGGTGCTACGGTTCAAAAGTTCAAAAGATATAAGACACGAAAGCGGACGGATGGACAGACACGGGGATTCCTATATACCCTATATTCCTATATAAAAAAAACAAATCAGGTGGAAACCACTGCCAAAATTGTCGACCGCAGTGGTACTGACTTAGTCCTGAAATTTCAAAAGAAATGTAGGGTTAAACCGGTTATATGGCTAGCCAAATTGGAGATAAATCAATTTTTGTAGGACAAATGGTAACAAAACTGTCCGGTTCTGAGTGTATTTCAGCATCGCAAATATTTGCCACATTCTTTGACCAGAATAAAATGCTGTCTAGAAGCTTTTAGTTTTGAATAATTCTTAAACTGCAGTAAAACTTCATTCTGTTCAAAATATGTGGCCATATTTATTTCATATAAAAATTGTACGAAAGTATGTCAAATTTTATCTTATTTTTAATATAACAACCGTTTGTGCCATATCTTTTTAGCTTCATTGCACAAAATAGCGTGATAGATGTAAATCACTAACTTTATAACATTTTGAATTTCCTACATTTGACAGGGTCACAATACGTCCTTAGTGTTATACTTTCTGTACAAAGAGCGAAAGAGTTCGAAAAGGCAATACATCGTACACAAAGCATTTACTGCCTGTTATAACTCGGCCGAGATGACTATATTTACAGTTAGTTAACATTTAGCATTGTGTGTAATGAGTTTTTACTATTTTGACGGAAATTTCCTATTAGTTTTAATATAAGTGAAATCAACGATTTTATTTTATTTCACATTTAGAGGCTGCACAATAAATTGTGTTCCAATTTTGATTCAAATCACTTACTGCTTTTCAGTTATTCAGGTCTCGTCGATATTAAGTGTTTATATCTTTCAGGTATAAAAAAAAATGAGATCAACTCGTCAGATTCAAATAAAGGGGAAAATTTAATCACATTTCGTCTGTATTTGTGATTAACCAAGAATTTATGTCACATGATAATGTCTATTTAAGTTTAAGATTTACTTTATATGTCTTTAGAACAAAATGTTTTTTTTTATTTTCTAAACTGCTTTGAAATAAGTCTGTCAACATAAGAATCGTTCAGAATTCATGAACTATTACCTTTTATTGTAGTTTCAAACGACAACAACCAATTCCAATAATATAAAACTTTTCACGATTAATTTCTGAAACATGTTCAAAGCGGTTTTGATATAAATTGCTGCAATTAAAACTTTGTTTAAATGCTATATTGCAAAAAACTATTTGAATTGATTTTTGTAATCGTTTCCTGTCTTTGTGGAATCTAGTATAATCATGGCAGTGAATGATAAATACAAAGTATCTTTCACAGCTGATGGCGTTGGTTTGACATTAAGTATTAGATACAAAAATGCATTTTCATTCCTTTGATGAGCAAAGAAATTGTCTTCTAAACTATATGACGCATGTAGGACGATTTGATATATAAGAATTTTTACCTAAATAAGCTTAATATTGGCAGAGGTTGTTAACTTTTCTTTATTGTTGTATAAATTAAAGTGAATACCAGACCGAAACAAATGACTTCTATGCTTTATAAAAGAGTAATAAATATTCCGCCTACACTCGTATTTTTCTCTAAAATCTAACATATCACAAATATTAGATACAGAATAAAGGTAATAAAGTACAGGTGTTTAACGGCTGTTATTTTGCTAGTTTTTCTGCACGAGTAATCAGGTCAATGTCCGAGGCGTAGCCGGACATTTGACTTTATAACGAGTGCAGATTTTGTTATTTACGTTCTGTATCTAGCTTGTACGACAGTAATTATTTTTATTAATCTGCAGTCGGTACCCTCAATAAGTATAAGTATTTAAAACATATTTATTATTTATTATAACATATTTATTACCATGTCGTCGTGGCGAAATCCCGCCGTGCGCGGTCCCGGCTTATGAATAGGCCCGCAGCATCCTCTGAGCTTGGAGTATGAGTCTTCCTAACAGAGGACCCCGAGGGAACCCCGGGATATAGAAATAGGACCTAGTATCTCCGGCTTGCGGGGTGTGACCCCTCCTAAACGGAGGCTGACCCCGAGGGTCCCGGGATATAAAAATAGGACCCATTCCGTGGTTGTGCGGGATTAATAAATACACAACCCATCTTTCGGATGGGATGTAAACTCAGGTCCACGTGTTGGAAGAAATGCCACGCTTCCTGCACGTTAAAGAACCCTCGTAGCAAGCTTTTTTTGAGTGGTCCGTAGGTGATCGGCTATAGGGCTAAATTCTCCGCCCTTTTCGATTTCACCCTACTTTTCCAGTGGCAGTTAGAATTTCCCGTCCCATGGCCTTTTTCATACCCCAAAGTGATTATTTATTAACAAACTTGTTCTCGTCTTGATATAGCTGAAATATTACTGAGTAGACGTTAAACAATATTCAATCAATCAATCGTGGCGAAATCGGTATAGGGGTTGGAGAAAATTTGTTTCACTACTTTGTGATGTGAGCTCGATCAAAACTTGCGGCATGGATTTTTTCCATCTTAATTTTTACGAAAATACCAAGATTGATTGATGTAATACGCCAACTGCAGCACTATTACAACTACATTGTGGCGAGAACTGTTAAATATAATAAATATGTAAAATGTCAATATAAAACCATTATAACTTTATACAAGTAAAATGAGAGTGTAAAATAATAAAAACATAATATGAGAAATGCCAGATTAACTGTTACAATATTAGAACTTTAGATAAAATCCGTTTGAATCTTACTTAATAAATTGATTGCTTTTAAAAAAATAAACGATTTTGTTGCCAGCAACTTTTGTAAATAGGTCTTTAAGACAGTCAGCAGAATAAAAGTCACGCCAGATATCGGCAACATCTACATATTCCATTAAAACGTAATGGGTTGTATAAGGACAATTGCATGGAATACATTCAGGTCTGTCATCACTGTTGAGGATAAAACTATGTTTTGTTCTTGTGCTTCCAATACAACAACGGCTTCTACCACAGGAATTTGTTTTTCCGACTTATTCCATGCAGTTTATTATTTATTTGCAGATCCGATTTGGCCTGCAATAACTTGAAACCATATTAAACGATTAAAGGCTTCATGTCAGTGTATTGGACTGGACAATCTGTCATCTAGTGCATCTTTTGCTTTCTGGTCAGCAACTGTTTTTCCATAGATCCCCACATGACTAGATCCAAACATAAATGACTAAAATAGAACAGATCTTCAGGGGTATTGTCGTACAATAGAATTTAAACACACACTTGCAAGCAAACTAAACGGAAACAAAACTCTGAAGGGATCCGACAGGGAAAATCTGACAATAAAATCATTGCAATATAAGGAACACAAATTAAGATATCCGTATTTGTAGAGAGTTTTTCTCATGTGAATTTACCCCACATGGTTTTATTGTTAATCCGGAAAAAGAAGCAGAAATGACCAAGACGCCACAAATATAAAGCATTATCACCACAAAAACCCAAAATAAGTGATTTATCAAGTGCTGAGAGAGGTTTTGCATGGATCTGTTACACGGGTGGCACCTGCAGTCACGCTGCCTGTGAAAAAAAAATGTTTGTATGTCAGCCCAGTACAAAAATGTAATAGGTCGGGACTTTGTTACATGTATGAATGTCAGCCCAGTAATAGGTCGGGACTTTGTTACAAGTGACTGTGTTACATGTATGTATGTCAGCCCAGTAATAGGTCGGGACTTTGTTACAACTGACTGTTACATGTATGTATGTATATCAGCCCAGTAATAGGTCGGGACTTTGTAACAACTGACTGTTACATGTATGTATGGCAGCCTAGTAATAGGTCGGGACTTTGTTACAAGTGACTGTTACTTGTATGTATGTCAGCCCAGTAATAGGTCGGGACTTTGTTACAAGTGACTGATATATGTATGTATGTCAGCTCAGTAATAGGTCGGGACTTTGTTACAAGTGACTGTTACATGTATGTATGTATGTCAGCCCAGTAATAGGTCGGGACTTTGTTACAACTGACTGTTACATGTATGTATGTATATCAGCCCAGTAATAGGTCGGGACTTTGTTACAAGTGACTGTTATATGTATGTATGTCAGCTCAGTAATAGGTCGGGACTTTGTTACAAGTGACTGTTACATGTATGTATGTCAGCCCAGTAATAGGTCGGGACTTTGTTACAACTGACTGTTACATGTTTGTATGTATATCAGCCCAGTAATAGGTCGGGACTTTGTAACAACTGACTGTTACATGTATGTATGTCAGCCCAGTAATAGGTCGGAACTTTGTTACAAGTGACTGTTACATGTATGTATGTCAGCCCAGTAATAGGTCGGGACTTTGTTACAAGTGACTGTTATATGTATGTATGTCAGCTCAGTAATAGGTCGGGACTTTGTTACAAGTGACTGTTACATGTATGTATGTCAGTCCAGTAATTGGTCGGGACTTTGTTACAAGTGACTGTCATGATTTGTTTGATGCATTATTTTCTGTCAAATAATTACGAAACCCGTGAAAAGTCAGTGATGATAACTTTAACAGTGGTTGAAACAGTGGTATTCAACTGGTGTATTTTTTGAGAGAATAATTTTCTTGTCGACAAAAATTGTTTCATATGTTACACAATATATGAATGACAGCATGTTTGATGCAATAAGTTGTAAAATTCAAATATGTCGGAGATAGGCGATGATTAATGCTAAGAAAACAGAAATTCACTATTGTATATCAAATCATCGGAAATTCACAATTGGAAATCAAATTATTATTCTTGACGTAAAGTTGATTTCAGGTTGAATTTGAAATACAAAGAATGCATGAAGATACAAGATTTTAGGAATTATACAATAAACATTTTAACGGAAAGAATTAAGATTGACATTACGCTTCCATTTACAGTTGGAGTCTGATGAAGCCTATTGTCCAAATTATCTTGAAAAACGGTTGAAAACAGATTTGATCCCTTCATTACTTATTGATGAAACTCAGACCAGTCAAAGTGCAATTCAAGAACGATAAAAGAAGTTCCATATTTTTCGAACAGTTGGAGTCTGATGAAGCCTTTTGTCCAAATTATCTTGAAAAACGGTTGAAAACAGATTTGATCCCTTCATTACTAATTGATGAAACTCAGACCAGTCACAGTGCAATTCAAGAACGATAAAAGAAGTTCTATATTTTTCGAACAGTTGGAGTCTTATGAAGCCTTTTGTCCAAATTATCTTGAAAAACGGTTGAAAACAGATTTTATCCCTTCATTACTTATTGATGAAACTCAGACCAGTCACAGTGCAATTCAAGAACGATAAAAGAAGTTCTATATTTTTCGAAACAGTCATAGATAACAGGACTACTTAAATTGGCCATAAATTGCTCCAAAAATACTTGGAACAGCAATCAACTGTTGCAAATTAGAACTGGTCTTGTAGTTAAATTATCGTTAACGACAGTTTTTGTGACAATCAATCTCAACTTTATTGCAAAATAACCATAAAAGAGGCGTTAATTTGAAAATAAAATACTATAATTTATTGATATGATAGAAACAGCTGTATGTCTTTGGATACATTTTACGGATCAAGTTGTGCTTATCTGATGATTTCACACGAGCAAAAATCAGTGATTGCGACTTGGTATCCGATAATACGCGACTACCTTGTAATTTGAACTATAAGGCCTTGCAATTTCAACTATAAGGTGAGGGGGGAGGGTGACACAGGGTTGGGGGTGGTGGTTTGGGGGTTGGTGGGTATTGTGCCCTCCCAATTCCTAGATTTTTTTTACCTTTTTCCCAATTTCGACATTTTTTTGCCCCTTTTTCCCAAATCCCACATTTTTTTGACTATTCCCATTTCCCACTTTTTTTACATTTTGAAACACCAATAACATTAACAATTTTATTTGCCCAACTGTTCCATAAAGTTAAAGTTCTTTAATCATAGGAAATATCCTAACAAAAGGACTAAAATTCCGTGTAACACAACACATCAACTGGGAACAAAGTTTTAAACATTTTATGGATGTTACGGAGGACGCAAGAAAATAGATTGAGTGTGAATAAGATGAAGACTTTATTGATTGGATTAAGGTTGTGAGGTCTATGATCCCAAAACAAATCAATCAGCTTCGAGGGTCAATGAGAACTAAATCAACATCAATTTTCAAAAATGTTGATGTCGCCAGATATTTTTCCTCCATTCATGACGAATATTCCGTTGTTTCTGCAGATAAGTCCTCATAATAACATTATTTCTTTTAGTAGAAATGGCATCTTCGCTAGCGAAGGGTTACAATTCGCTCCTCTCCTCTTCACCCTTGGCAGATCAAGCCATATTTTTTTAGGCACAAGTCTAAAATTATCTCCTTTTGAAGTAAGATTTTCAGTATGATTTATTGTACAAATTATAGATCATTGATGGTATCTGAAAAAAAAACTAAGTTATTCAAGGAAAATGAACCTTCAAAAGTAAAGAAACATTATAAATCATTAGAATTTTGCAAAATCAAAAAATCAATACACACTCTATTTAAAGTTTTATTGTCATTTTATATATTAAAAATATGAAATACTGTATTCTGATTGGATGCAGCTAAGTCCAACTGCAATCAATCAAATCTGTGGATTTAAGGCTTCAGAAATTAAGCTAGATCTGCCAAGGGTGAAGAGGAGAGGAGCGGATCGTAACCCTTGACTAGCGAAGATGTAAAAATAGGTACAGTGAAAGAACTTGGAATTGTAAATTCTTAGTGCAATCCACATCCTAAACCGCTACTACGCTGTCTAAGGAAGAGATACTACAGCTTTCCTGTGAGATTTCGGCCAAAGATGAATACAATAATCTCCACTCTTTGCACTGGATACAAAAAATTAACTATAATGCCTATACAAACAATGTAACACCACTAGATCTGCAAACTGTCCCAGAAAACCTTTTTCTAAGCTGTTAAAAAAGGGCCTTCAAATATATTTTGATACTTTCTTTTCAAGAAGAGGTACTAACAAAATGTGAATGTTGAAAAACTAAAGATGTATTTGAACTCTAGATCATTTTCACACTGTAAAAGTTTTTAAACGTTTGACTTCTCTGCACTTATATACTACCATTTCTCATGAATAACTGAAATCTCGATTGAAAGATTTGATTCTCCTATAAGAATGGTGAATAGAGATATAAAATTACATTGTGATAGGTAAATAATAAGCATACTTTGTGAAATACGACAACGAATTTGAGAAAAAATATACAGATGAAGAAGTGATTAAATGTTAGAGTTTGTAATCAACAATATATTTGTATGTTTGGAGGACTTGTTTTTAACAGACTAAATAATTCTAATTGGCATAAACTGTGCATCTCTTTCATCTGATATGTTTCTCTATTTAACAAAGGCTGAACAAATTGAATGGGTTTTTAAGATTAAAGGTAAAAAATTAGCGCTGCCAATCATTTTATTTAAGCCTCCCTTATATAGGTAATACTTTGAAAATAGCTTTGGTGATTTCCCTGAACTTCTCTAAGCAATTAAAAGAGCTCAAAATTAAAAATACGACAACACTTCCACATCGGCCTTATTCTTGGACCATCATCTGAAAATTGACAACAAATATAGACTTAAACTAGGCTGTATCACAAACGCGATGACTTTACTTTTCCAGTAGTCAACTTCTCATTTCTTTGTAGCAACATTCAAACAGCACCAGCATATGGAGCTTATTTCTCAAAACTTATGTGGTCCATACAGTAACTTCCTTGATAGACCCTGGTCGTTCACAAATAGATCACTTAAAAAAAGGTAGTTGACCAATAACTTGAAGCCATCAATGCACAAGTTTTACTGTCGACATCACAATCTTCTGGACAACTATGGGTAATTTGTTATCAAGGAGCTTCCATGCATTATTCTTGTAAATTATGGTTGAATTTGCTTCAGCAAGTCTTCAGAGGAAATAATCAAATATGATTGCATGTTGTCAGCCTTGTCTTTTAGTATTTAAAACTCATATAAGCAATCACTGTAAAGACATGATAAATACATCATTCCAGTACGTATTGGACAAATGTACATGAAACGTTTCATAGCAGCTGATAAGATAAGGTTTGTCTCATTTGGTGTATTGTTAAACTGTGTTCCTCGCTTGAAGTCATATTTTTAGTGGATCACAGAGAAATGAGACCTTCCATATTTATTCCGGTTGAATTTGCTTCTGTAGTTGCAGAGGAAATGATCGCTGGCGACCATGAATTTTTTTCATATCCAAATAAATAAGCATACTTCTTAAAGGACTTTCAATATATTATTCCAGTACAGTTAAGTCAAAATTGATATAATACTTTTATGGCAGATTAATGAAAACAAAAGACTCTCAAGAGCTTGTATCGCTCACCTGGACCCTGGCTAATACAGACAGTCTTTGTTAAAGTGTCTAAATTAAACTATGGTTACACTTTGTCTAGGGTGTATTCAGAGGACAAGACCCTTAAACGTGTTTCAGCTGGGTCCAACTTTGATTCCCTCTTCTGCAGGGGATCATCAAAGGACTAGTGTTGCCTAGCATGGTTCAAATTGGCTGAGCAGTTGCAGGGAAGATCTTTGAATGTGTTTTCATATAGGATTCAATGTTAAACTATGGTCACTGCTGGCATCTCTCATGGATATAGCACGGACAACATTTTGCAGGGGAAAATCTAAAGACTGTTGTGGCCAAGTTTGGTTTCAATTGACCCAAGAGTTTCAGAGACGAAGATCTTTGAATGAAAAGCTTGGACGGACGACAGACCGGGTCCAATGTTAAACCTATGCTATGCACTGGAGGCCATGTTTTAAACGGATCAGAATGACGTACATGAGTTCTTTTTGTAAAGGAGTTTCCAAAGATATTTCCAGTCATGTTTGGTCAAAATGTCAGTAATATGATAAAACGTAGTATGCACAACTACATGTGGTGCTTGCTACAGCATTTAGTTCTGCTGAGTAGTGATGATTAGATAGACAAGCACGACAGAAAGTTGGGGATACATGATTAACCTTTTCAACGGTCATTGTTACTCTGTCCAAAAGCTGAAAAAATTTCATTCAAGATAAACAAGAGGATACCTTGAAGATGAGACACATTTACATAAACATTTAGATCAATGTCACTGCTCAGTCGAGTCAATGATAGTGAATAAAATGTAACCAAGCAAAATATGAAGGAAGTCTTCCACCGTTGCCGGCTAACAGATGATTTGGAAAGATTTATCATGGGGACAATAGACTCATGTTCATTGTCCTGCATTGTCACCATTGCTGTGTTTATCAAGCGTCTCTCTATGCATTTCTTCAGAGTTCTTTCTGTGAGAATAATTTCATTTCCTTCAGTTAAATTTCTCTATTTACCAATTGATGTCTGGAAAAGCTGAACAGAAACAAGAAGATTTACAACCCAATTAAAAAAAACCCACAGGAACAACCAAGAAGTTGATCTTGTGATAAAAGACCTTTAAAAGAGCGACCACTTTTCATTTTTTAATCATTATTTATTTTTCAAGGTAGTTAAATTTCCCATTTCCCACATTTTTGTAATTTCCCACTTCCATAATTTTTTTCATAATTTTTCCCATTTCCCTAAATTTTGACCCATTTTGTCCATTTCCCAAAACCGTGTCATCCCCTCTAAGGTCAGCGTCTCACATTGTCGACCTAGCACCTGGATGAGTTTCAACGGCTCCGTCTACACAGCTGATAGTACAAGTCACTATTAATTCTTTTTAGTTAAGTCATAACATGTAAAGTTTCCATAATTGTCCGAAGACTTGCTTGAAATGCCAAGTTCCATACAATTATTGCAGTATTAACATGAGGTGACACATGTTGAAGTGCTAGGTATACCCTCACTCGTATTATTTTACACATTAAATACGGAAAATGGCTGAGACCTGCCAAACTGGAAGTTGATATCATAAGGTGACCAAAATACCTTACGACGCATTCCGCCTATATATAAAGTTAAATACCTAATTTGAAATACTTTGAGAGTAGAAGCTGAGAAATATACATGTGCGACAAAAATCCTCACTATTTTCAATAAAGGGAAAAATGTGTTAGTCCCAGCAAACAGGAAGTTGATATCAGAGGGTGTCCAAATCGCTCACGACGCATGAACCAATATAGAAAGTCAAATACCAAATTTGTAATAAATCGCCCACGCAGAAACTGAGAAAATTTTCCACTTTTTTCAATAAAGGGAAAGATGGCTTAATCTTGCAAAACAGGAAAATCATACCATAGGGTGACCAAAACCTTCTACATTTTTTTTGCTACACATTCCTACTCATAGTCAAATGCCAAATTTAAAATAAATCGGACCAGCAGTAGCCGACAAAAGTGTGACGAACTTAGGACGGAAGGACGGACAAGGGTATTTTAATATATCACCTACTCGTGATTAGGGGTATCATACCCCTTCTACATATGGATAAAAGCAGACTCCGTTTAGCCGTAAAAAAGTTATATTCATAAAAGGGTTATAGCAATACCAAAACCAATTCTTTTTAATGTTTTTTAAACTCCTAACTTATTTTTTAGAACAAGTTTAACGACTTTTTTTGAAATTATATACGTATGTTTGTATATTCTCAATACAAAATCTTTCATATTTTTTTTAAACAATTGCCGCTATTATGTAGATGTATCATTGCTAAAAATTTGAGTTAAGCATCAATCTTTCGACTTGTTGGAAATTGACATTTAGTCATATCACATAAAACACAGCAGCAATCTGTTAAAACCGTCGTGAGATCTCGTATAAAAGACTCACTGATAAATGAATTAAACATGTTCAAAGCGGGTTTTTTTAAATAAATTGCTGTAATATAAACTTATTTTAAATGCAATATTACGAACACAAAGTGAATTGACTTTTGTGATCGTTTCCTGTCATTGCGGAATCTAGTATAATCTTGGCAGTAGACAATTAAAGCAAAGTATCTTTCACAGCATATGGCATTGGTTTGACATTTAGTATTATATACAGAAATACATTTGTATTCCTTTGATGAAAACATATTTGTCTCATAAAATGTATGACATGTGTAGGAAAATGTGCAATATTAGATTCTTTACCTGTATAAGTTTCAAACTGACAGAAGTTGTTAATCTTTCTCCGTTTTTTCTTGT
Source organism: Modiolus philippinarum (assembly GCA_002080025.1). NCBI lineage: Eukaryota > Metazoa > Mollusca > Bivalvia > Mytilida > Modiolidae > Modiolus > Modiolus philippinarum. The sequence goes on from MJUU01019211.1 coordinate 76,873, forward strand.
TAAATTCAAAGTAAATTTTTGATTAGAACAAATGACTAATCTTTTATTTAAGGGGAATAAGTATTCGCCTACACTGAAATTTTCCTATTAAATAACTAGGCCAGCTACCATTTTACCGTGTGGAAAAGACTTTCAAAGATTTTGTCCTCAGAAAATACCAGTCCAATTATAATCAAACTTAATGAATTCGTCCTTAGATGATCTCTTCCAAAAAAAGTTTCCGACAGGTCAGTACCTCATCCATGTTGACCGCCAGTGGAAAACATAGTTTTAACTTTGCATCATATGGAAAAGACATTTAAAGATCTTCTACGAAACTACCAGTTCAATTTAAAAAAAGTTTATAGTCACAATGGTACTTAGATGTTGCCTTCGAGAAAAGGTATCCAGCGGACACATATCCATGCCAACTTTACAGTCCATTCTAGCAACAAAGGAACATATTATCGATTATTTCATGGGTGATTTGATAAGACAATAGCAAATTGGCGCGAAGGGCAATTGCCATAGAAACGACATCTCTAAACTAAATGATAAATTTTCAAGCTTGGCCATACAGTTTCAATTACCAGTTGAAAGGAAAATTATTTTCACCGAATAATTGGAAAACCGAACCTTTTGAACGAGAAAAGCTCGGCATGGGATATTTATTACAGAAAATGACAGCACATATTCAAAATCCCCGCGAAGAGGCATTTTCAATAGGAAAAAATGATTTTTTTTTTCCCGAAAATTTTGTAATGCAAATTAACCGGCGGAACTTTTTTGTTGTAACGAATATAGTTCCTAACCAGACCCCGGTCTGGGCGGTTGTCAAGACTAGACATCTGGACCTTTTCATGCGCGTCAACCATACGACGAATTGGACAAGGCAGGTGAAATATCTTTTTACTGAATGTGATAATATTACGAACCTTTGATTCCGGACGGGTAGGAATCGGCGGAAAAATACTATAGCACCGCGGGCAATTTGCATAAAAACATGGTTATGGAAGGATTTTTTGAACTTATTCAATGCTTCACGCAAAATTTGCAGAAAAACGCACGATTTATTTTACACGATTTAACGAAATCCAGTAGAGAAAAACCAAGAAAACCAAACCAGTTAAACTATATTCTGTATTTTGTTTTGATATATAAATTCTAGACCGAGATGTCGCCTTCGTGTATTTCATATTTCAGGTTCACGATACACTCATTTTTAAAAATATTACAGATTAAAATTAAAATTAAAGATTAAAATTAAAGGGAAAAAATTAGCCCAATCATTTTATTTTAGCCTCCGTTATATAGGTAATACTTTGTCAATACTTTGTCACTAGCTTTGGTGATTTCCCTGAACTTCTCTAACCAATTAAAAGAGCTCAAAATTAAAAATACGACAACACTTCCACATCGGCCTTATTCTAGGACCATCATCTGAAAATTGACAACAAATATAGACTTACACTAGGCTTTATCACAAACGCGATTAGCTTACTTTTCCAGTAGTCAACTTCTCAGTTCTTTGTAGCAACATTCAAACAGCACCAGCATATGGAGCTTATTTCTCCAAACTTATGTGGTCCATACAGTAACTTCCTTGATAGACCCTGGTCGTTTACAAATAGATAACTTAAAAAAAGGTAGTTGACCAATAACTTGAAGCCATCAATGCACAAGTTTTACTGTCGACATCACAATCTTCTGGACAACTATGGGATATTTGTTATCAAGGAGCTGCCATGCTTTAAAAGAGCGACCAATTTTGATTTTTTAATCATTATTTATTTTTCAAGGTAGTTAAATTTCCCATTTCCCACATTTTTGTAATTTCCCATTTCCCTAAATTTTTGACCCATTTTGTCCATTTCCCAAAACCGTGTCATCCCCTCTAAGGTCAGCGTCTCACATTATCGACCTGGCACCTTGATGAGTTTCAACGGCTCCGTCTACACAGCTGATAGTACAAGTCACTATTGATTCTTTTTAGTTAAGTCATAACATGTAAAGTTTCCATAATTGTCCGAAGACTTGCTTGAAATGCCAAGTTCCATACAATTATTGCAGTATTAACATGAGGTGACACATGTTGAAGTGCTAGGTATACCCTCACTCGTATTATTTTACACATTAAATAGGGAAAATGGCTGAGACATTCCAAACAGGAAGTTGATATCATAAGGTGACCAAAATACCTTACGACGGATTCGCCTATATATAAAGTTAAATACCTAATTTGAAGTGCTAGGTATACCCTCACTCGTATTATTTTACACATTAAA
>MJUU01019211.1:82831-99666 GCA_002080025.1 Modiolus philippinarum
ACAACTTATGTCTCTTCAGTGCAGATAAAATCTAAATGTTTGGAAGACCATAAACTCAAAGATGTATAAAAACTGATAGAGAACAAATTACCAATATGATCAAAATGTAAAGCCAAAATCAGCTAAGGACAGAGTTTTGCATGATGGAGATACTCCTTAGTTTTCAACAAAATTTACAAAATTTTGATATTGTTAGGTTCCAAATAGAATCGGCTTTCGGGTCAGAACCGAAGTACTGACTACTGGGCTGGTGAATACCCTCGGGGACCAACAGTCCACCAGCAGTGTCATCGACCCAGTGGTAACAAATAACTAAATACCGAAGTTAAAGGTAATTCGTTCAAATTGACTAAATGACTAAAGCTAATTCAATTAGAATTATCATGATTATCTTTGAATATACATCTGTATACGTAGCATTATATTGTCATATCACAGGCACCTGTAGTAGTAGAACTGTAGTTCTCAGTGAAGTGATGAATCCACGTGGCAAGGGTGCCCCCCCCCCCTTAAAGGTGGGAAAATATCTACAATTCAAAGTTGTTTTTTTTACGAGGCTAGGACCCCACCCCCACCCTCTCAGCAGAATGTCTGGATCTGGATCCGCCAATGGTTTTAATGGCCCTATGGCAACCCAACATGCAACGTGGACAAAAAGCCACATTCAAAAAAATATATTTCATTTTCAAAACTTTATAAATATTTAAAATTGAATTTCAAATATGTAACATTATTTATATACATTTGGCCTTTTGTCCAATTTGGCATGCCATATGGTCAAGCTGTGAAATTTGTAAAGAAATCTCGGACAGAATTTTTATGCCTCCAGACCGATGATCTATTTGTTTGTCTGTGCGTCCGAAACTTAAACCTTGACTATAAAAATTTTTAACAATATAAGGTAGACTTTTCATACTTGGCAAGTGTATAGGTCTAGTCGAGAGGATCAAAAATATGCAAAAAAGAAATTAGGTCAGGTCAAAGATTAAGTTCAGAGGTTAAAAAGGGGTGAAATTGGCTGTTTTCACATATTTGACTTACATGTACTCAGACTACTTATTATTTATCCTATTGAAATGGGGTTTGTTTCATGTTATTGGTAATAAAATTGCGCAACTGTAATAATTCAACAGATTTCGGTATTTTCATTAATTTTACTTTAGAATCTGGGGGTATATGTAGTGTTTCACAAACACATCTTGATTATTCATGTTGTTTAAAGATATTTTATAGTTCCTTACTCGTATGTTTCAAAAACAAAATAAATATGATGGTCTCTGATCACCTTTTTCTGTTATTAGGCTTTGAATAACAGCCCAAATTCGGTATTTTTTAGCAATATTTACTACAAAGATTATAGAGGGAACTCTGACTGCTCATACATAATTACTGTTTAGCTTTAATCTTGATCACTTGAAAGAACCATCAGATACATTTTTTTTATTCTTTAACATTTAAGAGAGATACACTAAAGCTATACAGGTATGTTGACCTTGAAACATCTATATAATAATAATAATAATAATAATAATAATTACATGTATTATATTTTTATCACGTTTATATAAGTCACCATTTGATTTAGACAGATATTTCATGTAGTTTATGAAATACAAAATATTTACAGGAAAAGGGAGTTAAGATGGTACAGGGTTTAAAAATTACCAAAATTTTCTGATATTTTCATGAATTACGCCTTGTTATTAGGGCGTAGAAAAATAAAATAGAAAATTGTGGGTCATTGGCCATATTATATATATATGAAATTTTTCATCTAAAGTTTACAATTGTGGTTGAAATGCTAGGCAAAATGAGTGAATTTTAACAAAACTTTAATTTATCATAGTTTCATAAGATAGAATTGTTTTAATTTGGTAAATTACTAGCTAATTAACATAATTAACTTTCCTTCGATTTGTATTAAAAAAATGAAGTCACCAAACCATTTTTTTTTTAATAATTAGCAAAAAACTATTTTTTCCTGTTATTTCTATACAATATCTATTATCCCCCTTAAAAGAACAGGAGTTTGATATTCTGTATATATTTGATCAAATTTAACTCGGAGATGATAAATTCAGCCACATTTCAGCGACAAAAAACATATAAATTCAGCGACGTTCACATTTAAAATCGTTAGCAGGAATGTAATTTTTGCAGGATATATTATTTACAGTCACGAATTTATTGTTCATAGAATTAGCTTGCAAAGATCACAGAGATGTGTGGTCATGTACATTTTGTTGTATGTTTGTACTTAAACCAACCCATTAGGTTTTTACATTTCCAAGTTATTTATTTCAAATTAAAAAAAAAAATTAAGTCTATAGTTGTCATGTGGCGAATGTAACTGGACACTTCACGTCAATTTTTAGCTTGTTTCTATTAGAAAATAATTAATTTTTTATCTGCTTAAAGGGCCAGGAATACAGTTTTTCTCAGCCCCCTTAACTAGTATTGAGACACTTATTTTCCTCTTCATCTACACTAGAGTTCCTACCAAGACAGTCCCATAATCATTTACGTTGAATTAATACCTTCAAGAACAACCTGCAAGTGGTACTATATTTATCCTTCTACCTGGTACTCTACAAATTTACTTGACCTTTTTTGAAAAATTACATCAATGTATATTAAATTTATTTCTTTATTTATATATTGATTAAAAATTCGGCTTCGCTGAATTCATATTATATATAATACGTGGAAAAGACGTCGCTGAAATTATATACGGAATTACTTATAAATCTATAATGACGTCACAATGGATTATAGGAAGAGAAAAAGACTTTTAATCTACCTTAAACTAGCATTTTATGAAATAATAAACAAAATAAATAAAAAAATCTCTTTATAGCTATTGTTTCTCAGCTAAGAGTAAGGACACCTTTAATTTTATTAGGCGTACTTAAGATTCTCTCAACTCCATGACCACAAGGAAAGACAAGCAAATGCAATACACAAATATTATATCAAAATAGGTTAAAAGAAATTAAAGAAATCATTTTTCAATAATACAGGACTTTCAACATGTTCAAGTTTATTGTTTTGTCACCAAGATCTTGTAGAGAAAGTTTTTATGACACAAACAAATCAATAAATTCAGAATATAGAGTAAAAATTTATTAATTTCCCCCTAAAGTAAAAAGGGTATGGAAAGTTCAAAAGATCAACTTCCTTCACAACTACACAATGTAATTATATAACTCATTAAAGTATGTTGGGATGAGAATGAAACAATTGTCAAAAATACATGTATGCACTTTTAAGTCTTTACTTTAAACATATTAATTCAGTAAAATAATGCATGACAAGTTTATTGTTTTGTCACCAAGATCTTGTAGAGAAAGTTTTTATGACACAAACAAATCAATAAATTCAGAATATAGAGTAAAAAGTTATTAATTTACCCCTAAAGTAAAAAGGGTATGGAAAGTTCAAAAGATCAACTTCCTTCACAACTACACAATGTAATTTTATAACTCGGTAGAGTATGTTGGGATGAAAATGAAATAATTGTCAAAAATACATGTATGTACTTTTAAAGTCTTTACTTTTAACATATTTATTCAGTAAAATAATGCATGACATGTAATAACAAACAATAAATAACACATAATAGGATTCGAAAACAAGCTAATCATAGCTAATATTCATCCGTTTCTTTAAAGTCTTTTGATGTCACATGTCCTTTTTAGATTGATTGACATTGAACAAGCATTGTCAATAACGCACATATCATTCATGTTATCTTCACGATCTCTGGGACAGAAAAAATAATTGCAATAAAAACTTATTTCCTAAGTGAATAAAGTTTGTTTGATAGTTTGCATAGTGTTTAACAAAGCTTTCAGCAGTACATATATTTCAGCTATACCGTACAGTTGGGTGCAGACATAACCTTTCGTCCAAGTTAACTCTAAGTTAACTTAGAATTGTTTCTAAGTTAACTTGAAGTTAACTTAGAGCAGTCATAGAACAAATTCTAGAAACGGTCATAAATTATGACTGCTCTAAGTTAACTTAGAGTAGTTTAAAAAAAGCGGTCATAATTGGTACTACCTGGAACTGTTCTAAAAGCTGTCATAGTTCTAAAAGTGGTCATAAAAATGGTCATAGTTCTAAGTTAACTTAGAAAAGTTCTAAAAGTGTGCACCTTTTTAGATCAATGCAAACAACTTTTGTTTAGGAATCTTTCTTATTTTTGTCCTGTTTCTGAGATTGATCCCATGGAAAATGACTATTTTCTTGGGGATCAATCTATAAAAGCAAACACAGGAGAGGAAACTTCCTAACCTAAAAGATATTGATATTGATGTATTTGCATGCGCATTTGTGTCAAATTGGCAAAAATCCGAAATAAGTGATATAACTGTATGAACTTTATAACCAATTCAGGATATAACATCCCGTTTGGGAGAGTGTTCCCAACCTGCTAAAAGTGGTCATGTGCATTACAATAGTTCCCTATGAGTCACGATAACGGGGCTATCGTTGTGACGATCAACCGTGATTATTCCTTTTCCTTATACTTTAGCAATAAAATATGTTTAATTTAAATTAATTTATTCCTTTTCCTTATATGATAGCCCGGGTAACATAGGAAGTTTTATTATTGCAGATATCGAGAATACAGATGTTGCCCCCTTTTTCGTTAGTTTTAGTTGGGTTTGAGGGAGGGGGTGCACGACCTTCTCTGTTAATGTGTTTTTGGCATTTCCAGCTCGGCGTTCATGCTTTTGTGCCTTTGTTTTGAATGTTGTAATTTCTGACGTCATTGTTTTTGTGTCTTACGTCATTTTTAGCTCACCTGGCCTAAAAGGCCATGTGAGCTTTTGCCATCACTATGCGTCCGTCGTCCGTCGTCCGTCGTCCGTCTGTCAACATTTCAAAAATCTTCTCCTCTGAAACCACTGGGCCAAAAGTAACCAAACTTAGCCTGAATCATCACCAGAGTATGGCTTCTCAAAATTGTGTTCGATTAGGCGGTAGGTCAAACAACATGGCCGCCGTTGCTAAAAATAGAACATGGGGGTAAATTGCAGTATTTGGCCAATAACTCGAAAACCGTTACAGAGATCAAAAATCTGACTGGGGTAAAAATAATTAGCATGGCAAGATCTACCTGCCCTGCAATTTTGAAGAAAGTCTGAAAACCCATCTCGGAGTTATAGCCCCCTTTCCGTTAAATTTTCGAATTTTTTGCATTTTTTATTTTTTATTTCAAAAAGTGTAACAGATAGAGGTCAAGTGTAAATTGCAAAAATGTTCAGCATATCAAGGTCTACCCATCTCGAAATTTTGAAGAAAATCCATAAACCCTTGTAGGAGTTATTGCCCTTTTTTCACCGATTTTTTTTAATTTTCGTAATTTTCATCTTTTATTCCTTAAACTCTAGAAGATGAAGGTCAAGTGTAAACTGATGAAATGTTTGCCATGCTGTGGCGACTTCAAAACTGATGTTGAAAATTGTTCCTTGACCAACATTGTCCGATTTCAATGAAATTTGGTTTCCAAATAGATATTGATGTCGCGACTTCAAAACTGGTGTTCAAAATTGTTCGTTGACCGCCATTTTCAAAATGGCCATCAAAAAAGGCGGGAAAATTCAACATTGTCGGATTTCAATGACATTTGGTTTCCAAATAGATATTGATGTCGCAACTTCAAAACTGATGTAAAAAATTGTTCGTTGACTGCCATTTGTAAAATTGCCGCATAAAAAGGCGGGAAAATTCAACATTGTCCAATTTCAATGAAATTTGGTCTCCAAATAGATATTGATGTTGCGACTTCAAAACCGGTGTTGAAAATTGTTTGTTGACTGCCATTTACAAAATGACGTCTCGACTATAAAACTGGTGTCGAAAGTGGTCCTAAGCAAGAACGTTTTTCGTCAAAAAAATCCCAACAAAGAAATATAGTAAAACATGATCAGACTTTAAAAACAGTTCAAGATATTGGAGGTGTTCGAGCTACAAAAGTTTGAGAAACTGAAGATCAACTGTATAACTTACAATGTTTCCTTGATTAAGGCAACTGAAAGCCAGGTGAGCGATACAGGCTCCTGGGAGCCTCTGGTTTTCTGTGTTCTCGTTTTGGCCCTGTCTTTGGACTTCGATTTTTGTAACTTTCACTCCTTTGTTCCTTCGGTATTCTACTGCCGTTGTTTGGTAAAATGAATCTGTTGTTAACCGAAAACAGTGCTTTATATTTCCCTTTGACAGTCAACACAAAGTAAAGAAAACACTAAATGGTTCAAAAACGGTTTTACTCTTAATCATAAAAATGTGCTACTTGCTTTGTATGTTATCACAGATTAAAAATAGGATTCAAAACTCCCTGTAATTTGACTAAAAACATATGGCAAAAGGGACATTTTCTGCAACCGATATAATATACATTCCCGCAATCAGGAAACTTAATGTAATTCGAATAAATTCTTATGGCAAAAGGGACATTTTCCGCAATCGACATAATGCCCGCAATGAATTAAATAATGCTCGCAATCATGAAACTCGATATAATTTGAATAAAATCATATGCCAAAAAAGGACATTTTCCACAATCGATATAATATCGATGCCCACAATCAGGAATTTGAATAAAATCATATGGCAAAAGGGACATTTTCCGCAATCGACATAATATCAATGCCCGTAATCAATATACTTACTGTAATTTGACTAAAAATAGATGACAAAAGGGTCATTTTCTGCAATCGATATATTATTGATGCGCGCATTCATGAAATTCAATATGATTTGAATAAAGTCATATGCCAAAAAGACATTTTCCACAATCGACATAACTTCGATTACCGCAATCAGGAATTTGAATAAAATCATATGGCAAAACGGACATTTTCCGCAATCGACATAATATCAATGCTTGCAATCAATATACTTACTGTAATTTGACTAAAAACAGATGACAAGAGGGACATTTTCCTCAATCAACATAATATCAATGCCCGCAATCAATATACTTACCGGTATTTGACCAAAAAAAAAAAACAGATTGCTAAAGGGACATTTTCTGCAATCGATATAATATCAATGCCTGCAATCAGGAAATTTAATGTAATTTGAATAAAATCAGATGTCAAAAGGGGCATTTTCTGCAATCGACATAATAACAATGCCCGCAATTAATATACGTACTGTAATTTGACTGAAAACAGATGGCGTAAGGGACATCTTCTGCAATCGATAAACTATCTATGCCCACAAAAATGAAACTCATGTAATTTTATAAAAAAAAGAGAGGGCAAAAAGGACATTTTCTGCAATCGATATAATATCGATGCCCCTAATCATGAAACTTCCTTTAATTGAACTAAAAACCGGATGCCAAAGGCTCCGAGACATTTTCTGCAATCGATGTAATATCCATGCCCGCAATGAGGAAACTTAATGTAATTTGAGTAAAATCATATGGCAAAAGGGACATTTTCCACAATCGACATAATAACAATGCCCGCAGTCAATATACTTACTGTAATTTAACTAAAACAGAAGGCGTAAGGGACATTTTCTGCAATCGGTATAATACTGATGCCCGCAATGAGGAAACTTCATGTAATTTGAAAAAAATCATATGGCAAAAGGGACATTTTCCGCTATTAATTAACTAATGCTCGCAATCATGAAACTCAATATAATTTGATAAAAAAAAGTGCAAAAAAGGACATTTTCCACAATCGATATAATATCGATGCCCGCAATCAATACTTACTGTAACTTGACTAAAACCAGATTGCAAAAGGGACATTTTCTGCAATCGATATTAATAATGCCTGCAAGGGGGAAACTTAATGTAATTTGAATAAATTCATATGACAAAAGGGACATTTTCCACAATCGACATAATATCAATGCCCGCAATCAATATACTTACTGTAATTTAACTAAAAACATATGACAAAAGGGACATTTTCTGCAAACGATATATTATTGATGCCCGCAATCACGAAGTTCAATATGATTTGAATAAAATCATATGGCAAAAGGGACATTTTTCCACAATCGACATAATATCAATGCCTGCAATCAATACTTACTGTAATTTGACTAAAAACAGATTGCAAAAGGGATATTTTCTGCAATCGATATAAATAATGCCTGCAAGGAGGAAACTTAATGTAATTTGAATAAAATCATATGGCAAAAGGGACATTTTCCGCAATTGGCATAATATCAATGCCCGCAATCAATATACTTACTGTAATTTAAGTAAAAACAAATTGCAAAAGGGACATTTTCTGCAATCGATAAAATATCTATGCCCGCAATAATGAAACTTTCTTTAATTTGATTAAAAACCGGATGACAAAAGAGACATTTTCTGCAATTGATATAATACTGATGCCAACAATCATGAAACTTTTTGTCATGTTTCGATTTAATGCAAAGAGAATAGCCACTGATGCCACCTGCGGTTTTAATTTCCTAATTTTTTCAATAAGAAATTTAAACATGTTATATATTAATTTTGTACTTGGACTTAATATAGCAGTCCCAGATTTGGACGTTTTTTTAATCCTCTAGTCTATAACGTTAATATATATACGTCCTTTTTTTATTATCAGTATCTCAATGATTTCCGAGTGATTGAATAATTTATTCTTAATCAGAACAGTTCTTAGCTATGACTGGTTTTAGAACAACTCCTGACCATGACTGCTTTTAGAACAGGTGATGACCGTTTTTAGAACTGTTCTTGACAATGACCTTTTTAGAACTGTTCTTGATAATGACCGTTTTTAGAGCTGTTCTTGACAATGACCGTTTTTAGAACAATTCTACAAAATGACTGCTTTTATGACTGCTATAAGAACTGCTTTAGAGCCGTTCTAGAACAATTCTTAGTTAACTTAGAGCAGTCATCAGAACAGTTCTAAGTTAACTTCGTGAGAGGTTATGACTGCACCCAACTGTAGCTGTTAGTTTTAGTGGAGGAGGAAAAAACAGGAGTAATTGGAGAGAGCCATCGCCATCGTGGAAAGCGGGACATAGGCGTGCAAAGTATGAAGACGGTACAGCTTGTACTTTCACTAAAATCATAATCCTTTGATAACCCTTTGATGTAGGAACATCTTATTTGGTCCAGTAGTAGTATTATCGAGTGCTACCCGTCGGACATAAAATCATGAGACCCTGAATTCAAATGCACAGTACAGTGACCACATTAAGTTTCTTAGCTCAAGTCCATTTCTCAATACCTATAAATGGTAGGTTAGTAATATTGAGTATGTAGGTTCGTCCTTGGTAGCACATGTACATGTCAGTATTGCATATGACTTTTGTCCTTGATCTTAATTTCACAGTCTAATTGCCACGTTAAGTTTCGCTGCTTTTCATAATTTCTCTATAACTATAAATGTTAGGTCGATAATATTAAGTATGTAGGTTGGTCTTGGTTAGTTCATGTCAGTCTCGCATATAACTTTTGTCTTTGACCTCAATTTCACGGTCTAATGGTCACGTTCAGTTTCGCAGTTTAAGTCCATTTCTCAATACCTATAAGTGTTATATCAATAATATTAAGTATGTAGGTTGGTCTTAGGTAGTATATGTCAGTCTGGCATACCACGTTTGTCCTTTACTTCAATTTTACGATCTAGTGGTCAAGTTCAATTTCGCTGTTTAAGATCATTTCTCAATATCTCTAAGTGGTAGGTCAATAAAATTTAGTATGTAGGTTGGTCTTGGGTAATATATGTCAGTCTGGTATGTGACTTTTGTCCTTGACCTTAATTTCATGGTCTTATGGCCATGTAAAATTTGGCTGCTTAAGTCCATTTTTCTATAAGTGGTAGGTCAATAATATTTAGTATGTAGGTTGGTCTTTGGTAATATGTGTCAGTCTGGCATGTGACTTTTGTCCTTGACCTTAATTTTATTTTCTAATGACCATATCAAATTTGGCTGCTTAACTCCATTTCTCTATAATTATAAGTCGTAGGTCAATAATATTAAGTATGTAGGTTGGTCTTCAGTAGTACAGATCAGCCAGCGTGGATTGGTGATTTTCCTAGTCCACGCAATTTACACGCGTTGAATCGACGCAAAATAGTCTTGGGATCTACCTTTTACTATAGGTGTTTTTGCATGTTTCTGCGTGGTTATGCATGGATTAGATTAGATTGCATATGACTTTTCCTTTGACCTCAATGAATAAATTCTGCTCAATATGTTGTTATGAGCCGTCTTGATCTTACTATACTATGAGGAATGATGAAAAGATAATTATCGAAGGCCTGATGTTGTCATCAATATAAAGTTCAACAATAAAAGCATTGTTCCTTCGCTTGGTTATACATGTATCATGTATTTGTAGAGACTTTGTCTCATATTCATTCACTCCATATCCATTCATTATTTATTAAAGACTAGAGTTTGTCCCCCCCCTAGTCTGAAGTCCGTAAAAAATTCTCCGTGCCACGGATGTATTTTCTTTATATATTCTATTTACGGTTACCTTGTAATTTCTCATATGGATCTGATATCACAAAAAATCATATTTGGTCATTTTATTTTTTTTGTAATTTCAACATTTTCTTTGCCACCTTTTGTAGTGCCCTCCTCCCCATATCACTAGGTTTCTTAAAATCGATTTGATGAGTGCATTGTGTTTGTTTATATGTTGAAATTGTCCTCTACCTTGATACACCTTTCATTTTCTCCAGCAACCGCTGACAGAAATTGTACAGGTAATTGTGAACGCTTGCAAGTTTAACTTATTTTTGTTGTCGATCGAAATATTGATACATGTAAATATATTGATCGTTCGTCTTTTATGTTAATGCTTTCTATAAATTCTATATCAAACAGATATGCAATATAATATAGTCTGACGTAAACAACATATTATATAGACTGTGAATAGACAGATAGTACATCTTTTCCATATAGAGAAGAACAATTATTATAAAACATGGACATCCGATTTGATGGAAAAAAAGCACTTGTGACAGGAGCTGGCAAAGGTAAGTTATTTTGCGAGCTTTTAAGAAGAAGACAGCATATATCTCAGTAGATGCAATAAGTCAAATACATAAATACTCCTGTTGCATAAAAACAGTAAAGGATGGGTTGCATTAAGACATTCAATTGGCCCACTGATGGATTTCCAAATGTTTTGACTTGATCGACTCTGAAGAGACATAACTTGTCGAAATGCGCATGTGCAGAAACTAAATTAACAGTAACTTCGGTATTTTGTTATTTGACAAAAAATATATTTGGTTAAGGCATAATTTCTTTGATACCTTTCAAAACCGAAACATTTGCAGTTTTCAACCATGTCATTTTTTTTTCAAAACATTGCTTTATTCCATTGGAACTTGCTCACTTTTTATACCCCCCTCTTTTAGAAAATAAGCATGGCGCCTATGGTAAAATAAGTGTCATGGGTTTGCTGTATATAGTGCAGCGGTATGGCCAGGAAAAATGATTTTAATATCCCGACATAACACACACCTATATAATATATGGTTGGAAAGATCTGAATTAACAAGGTCGTCAAACTTTTTTACCGGCAAATTTTGAAATATTAAAGGTCAAAGGTCATATGTAACAAATTAGTGAAATTAAGGGTCAGGTATTCAATCGACAGTTGAGAAAAACTAAAATGATTTACACGAAACAAAACGCTTTAGTAGGTATCCTATGTTGTTGCTCTGCACAGCACAAATAATTAATGCGCCGTATACACTGTAAAATGACGTTAAATGACGTTTTCTTATTTGCACTTGTTGTATTATTTTAAAGATAGTACTAGTTTATTACAATTTCAATATTCCTTCTACAAATTGACCAAATACGCTTGCATAAGGCAACGGCAATGTCCACGACGTATTCGTTTGGATAAGAATGTTGAGAACTGGATCGTTGGAGACACACGTTGCTACAATAGAACTTTCAAAATGATCGTAAGGACCTCCTTATATAAAAATTCTTTCTTAACATGCAAAAACAGTAATAATTAGGACACCAAAACTTTCCTCAAATTGACAACTTATAGTTGATCAGCCATTCCGTCCAAGTGACCGTCCGTCTGTCCGTGACTATAGTCGTATCCGGACTAAAACTTCTTTTGCCGTTTGATGTAAGCCTTGGTATTTAATATGTCACGAAAAGTTGCAGCAAACCTTTAATTTGTTTACCAGTGACCTTGAACCTTGACCTTTGGGTCACATTATTGTTTTTTTTTTCTTCAATTTCCAGTATTCAAGACATCCCCAAACTATTTCAGGAAATACGGATAATTTCACAAGACCATCATCATCACAAGATCGGTATACCATAGAAAACAAAGAGCTTCATATGCATCTATCAAGCCCCTGGCCCCTGAAAGCTCAGCTGATCTATCTACCTTTATTATTTAATCCACAGCACTCATAATCTGATCTCTGAGGTGACCTGGTCTAGCTAATCAGACCTGACTGATTACGACAGAAAGCTGTTGGCCAAAGGTTTGGACTGAGTGTTTCTGTCCTGCTTTTGATGTCATTATAATTGATATTTTCATATGTGGAGCAGATCATACCTACCCTTTCGGAGCACCAAACGATACCTCTAGTTTTTGTGGGGTCCACGCTGCAAGTACTCTAGTAATGTGACGTTTCAGTTCTTTTTCGCTTAATTAATTTGTCTTTGTAATATTCTCTCCATTTTTGTTAAATCTGACTGGTCGTGTTTTATACCCCCATTCGTGAGTGGGTGGTATATTGGAATACGCTTGTCCGTCCGTCTGTCCGTCCGTCCGAAGTTCGTCACACTTTTCTCAGCTACTGCTAGGCCCATTTATTTCAAATTTGGTATTTGAGTTTATATATAGGGAGAATGTGTCATACGCGATTTTGGTCGTCCTACGATATCAACTTCCTGTTTGGCTGGACTTAGCAATTTTCCCTTTATTGAACATAGTGAAAATTATCGTCGCACTTTTCTCAGCTGCTATTTATTTCAAATTTGGTATTTTAGTTTATATATAGGGGGAATGCGTCGCAAGCGATTTTGGTCATACTACCATATCAACTTCCTGTTTGGCGGGACTCAGCCATTTTTCCGATTTTAATGTTAAAGTAAATAAATGGGGGGGGGGGGGGTATACCTAGCACGACAACGCGTGCAACCTCATTTTGGATTTTCGATTGAATTTTCCCTTCTGTTTTTGCTTCGGTATTTGTATGCCGATGCGTTCATGATAACGAAACCTTAAGGGCATATGCCTCTATGTTGGCGTGTCTGTCCAATGGAATTCTCCAAACAGTAAAAGGACCCAATGAAAAGAAAAAAGGGTAGACTCACTGCTCGTAAAGAATTCTACATTTTGTAGAAGAAAATAAAAGTTTAGTACCTGTGTGCCAATAGCCCATTCAAAAGGTAACACCTTGTTCAAGACTAACAAATGAAAAAAAAACTGTAACCTTTTGTGGACAATCCTCAAAATGAAAGATGCTTTGCAGTATCAATTGCAATTATACTTTGTATTTATATGCTCATCTGAGATATCAAATTACAAAATAAAGTATTAAGTGGAAAATGGTGTTGAAATTTCTACTCCAAACATCCTCGAACATAATACACGGCCCTCTCTTCAAAATAATGCCAAAACTATACCTTGATGTCAAACACATTACTGTATAATGTGACGCACTCATACAAAGCTATATATGTATTAAGAGTAGTGTCTTATTGGTAAGTCTATAATGTTTGTCGGTCAGGGCATTTTGTTGCATCAAAGAGACCATAATAGAAAGAAAACATTTCACTGTATGGTACTCGCAATATAAAGATCTGCATATTTAAATAGCGACATATATACGTCAGGAAAGATGTGTAGCATGTTGGTACGATTCTACTAAAAATGCAGGATATTTTATTCTGTAAGGTTTAACTTTTTTACGTGAACTTTATTTGGAAAACAGGTCAAATATTGATGTGGCATAAGCCCTTGTCTTCGACGTCAAACTCAATGATACGGAAACCGAATTCATTATCATACTATCATCAACTGAAATGGCATCAATTACAGGACAGAAACAATCAGTCCTAATTTTTGACCATCGGTTTTATGTCGTAGCCAGTCAATGAAATAAGCTACTACCAGTCAGATAAAAGAACTACTGTGGGTCAAACTTTGGGAATCCTTTGAGATGCCTATGAGGCTCTTTGTCTTCTGTGGTTCACGTTTTCCCAGCGGTCTTGTGACAGTGATAGCTTTGAGATGGTAGGTAGTTCCGGACAAAGTTTTATAATGAATGTCTCGACAAGCAGTAATTGACAAAGCAATGACGCGACCTTAAATTCAAAGTACAAGGGTCACCTCTATATAGGTCCTCAGCATTCTACCATGACATATAAAATATAAAAATTTTCATAAAAAACAAAAAAGATAATACGATACCTCAGATGGACGGACGCGCAAACGGAAGGCCGCTCTGGCCGAATGTCTGATCAAATTTAAGTTGTCAATTTGTTCTGATTATTTGGATTGAAATAATAAAATTTAAGTCATGTACTTAAATTTGGTTATCGCGGTGGCTATCTTATTATTGGTCTTTGGATGTACCATTGACGTTTCTCCCGTGACGTCACAAATGACCTGCTACTGAAACGTGTCTGCTTGATTCAAATTCATAATCGACGATCATCTTCAGGAAGTATTCATTTTCTTTATAATTTTAATCGGATACAAGTAAAAAGTAGAATTTGGGATGTATAGTATTCAGCAAAGCATATGAAATAACGTCGTCTGCATGATTGTCAATCACTTTCACTTAGGCATGTTTTAATCAAACAGAAGATAACGATTATACGAGTTCACACACCTTTAAGGTAACACGATACCGAAAAATGTAACGTCATGAGTTATCGTTCTTAACGTTACGGCCTATTGAACGTTTTGCGGATCTAAACTTTATACTCGAATATACTCGACCACACGCGGATTTAGGGATTAGCGTTATTTCCGGAAAATATAAAATTGAAGGATAAAATCGGAGTATTGGCCAAAAATTTGTGGTCAAGTTTGCGATTTTTTTTCAGTTGCGCCGTATGACTGTATCCACTCTTGATCTTGCCTATTTTAGGTAATATTTTTTTACAAAAAATTAAAAAAATAACTACAACAAAAATGAAATCTAAATTATAGTTATACGTTATTAACATAAATCTTAGAAAGATAAGTATTGAGTATTTTTTTCTTTTTTCTTTCTTTTCTTTTTTAATTTTGTTCCTTGTGATTTACAGCTTGTCATAAAGGTCTTTGTTGTATTCAAATTTAAGCGAGTCGATTTTACATCATTCCGGCATATTTCTGTTCAATGTAAACAAAAAATGGATCTCGACTTTCTTCATCATGTGTATTTTCTGGTTTTATTAAATACAAATATATATACGACATTTTGCTAGGCGGATATTAAAATAATATACAAACTACATGTTCTGCGATCTTATTACAGGCACAATTACATGTGCGTCTTTCAGTTTTTCCAAATTCTTAATCGAGCCTGCACAACATTGTTTGACGCATTGTGTTATGTAAAAAGAAATATCTGTTTACATATGACATTAAAAATAACGACTTCTCTAGTATAACTGAGGGGGAACCAGAGGGGGTCTCATCCCGTAATCCGACTTTAATTTTTCTAAATCCCGAAATCCCGAACTACAAAGAAACAAAGACAGATCAAATCCCGATTCCTGGTGAAATTATTTCCCGAAATCCCGGGCTTAAATCATAAAAATCCCGAGCTTAAAAACATCTAATCCCCACATTCGTAATTGAGTAATTGTTTATTGAAATCAACAACAAAAATGATTAATCGTATCAACTATAAATTGGAAAAGTATTTTTCTTTTATGTCCTGTTGTAAAGAGACGTTCGAATTTCATCTGAATACGGAATTTAAAATTACATAATACAAAATGCACACTATATTTTCAAGGACCGAAAGAAATTACAAAGTAATAATGTCAATAGATTATGTTATATTATGCATTCTCTGTCACTTAAAATGTTGATGGTAATTTTTTTCAAAAATAGAAATACAGGTATATCAATTTGCCATCTATTATAAGATAGTTCATTATACCTGTTACCTGATTAGTAATTCTGTTACCTGTTAACTGATAAGTAAGATGGTACCCTATTACCTCCAGATAAGAATGTATAATCTTTGTAATTCATAGAGACCTATGTTAGAAATTTTACTATATTTAGTTCTCAGGATGTAATTATATATTATATGCGCCAAAAGCATGAAATTCAGATAATATAGCATTACCTGTAGTCCATGGGCTGGAATAACCCCCAGTGTACCCCAACCCCTCTTCCGAATACCACTCATTTTTTTTTTAGTCCACATACATCCACTCTTCAAAATAAAACATGTTAACACGAGCAAAACCTGCAAGCACTTGTGGAATTTGGCCCATTTTTAGACCCACCTACAGAAATTTTGGAAAATTTCGTTTTTCGTTCAAGTTTTTCTTTCAGTTGCTTCAAAATGTTGACAAAATGCCTTCAAGTTATTAAAACGAGGTATCAAATGATTGCTTATTATATAAGCTTCACGAAGAACCGAAGTTTTTAAGATTTCTATGCCCAATACGTTCCATAGCGCAATTAAACGTACCCCTACCCCAATGAAATATTGACGTAAAAACTGATATTTAAATGGAAATTGCGTAAGTTTGATGGTCTAGAGAACCCGAAGTGCAACTCAGTTCCCGATTCTGAAAATTGTTTTTAGCTTTTCATTCTATTTTCTTCAACATAAAACAGGTTAAGACAATGTAAACATATTTTAAATGACCAAAAT
>MJUU01019211.1:99681-119136 GCA_002080025.1 Modiolus philippinarum
ATACAGGGACCTTTGAATAATTTCGTTTTTGAATAAGTTTTGTCTTTCTTTTGCCAAATATTATTTTTAGTAAACAAATATCATTTAAAAAAGGTATCAAATGAAAGCTTATTATATTAGCTTTACAATTATAACAAATAATGGCCGTTTTTAGGTAATATATACATCATATATCAATAAAACTTACCCCTACCCCCAACAAATTTACTCTAAAATTGTCAGTTTTTGTCTATTTTCGCATAAAAATTACCAGAAGACGCAAAATGTGTGTTGTATAGGACAATGTTGCATAAATTATATTATGATCTTATATTTTAACAGCCATTTGTTGACTTGAACTCAATATTTTGCCCGAAATTGGTGAAAAATGGGAATTTTCAACATTTTAGAATTGTGCAAAGTCCACTGCTATATCGTTATATATGCAAAATCTAGAGGATTTTTCGGCAATTAATTGTACCAATTACGTTCCATTTGGTGTCTTAAAACATTGCTAAGAAAAACAAGGAGTGTTAAATGTGACTCTGATTACAGAAAATCTTACCCCTATCCCAACAAATTTTCCCTGAAATTGTCATTTTTTTGTCTATGTTCACATTAAAATAACCAGAACACGCAAAACATGTGCTGTATATGACATTGATGCATGAATTACATCAGATTGTGGTATTTCAACAGCCATTGGTCGACTAAAACTCATTATTATATAGTTGTCTTGATTTTACACTATATTTGCAACGAAATCGTAGGAGCTGAATAAATAAACGTATTCACCTGCTGGATTGATATTCACTTAATGACGTCATAATGTATTGAACTATATAATAAAACAATCATGGTCTTTTGTATCGGTGAATACGCTTTTTTATTGACCTGGAAACACAGATATTCACCTCGACCGATGGTCTCGGTGAATATTGGTTTACAGGTCAATAAAAAAGCGTATTCACCTCTGCAAAAGTCCATAATTGTATAATATTTCTCCCAAAACTGATGAAAAATGGGAATTTTCAACATTTCAGATTTGTCCGTATTTCATCGTTAAATCGCAATATATGTCAAATGTGTAGAATATATCTGCAGATACGCCATTTAATTGTCCTAAGCAATACGTAAATTGTCTTTAAACATTGTTTAGAAAAACAAGGAGTGTTATATGTGACTCTAAATACTGCAAATCTTACCCCTACCCCAACAAATTTTTCCCTGAAATTGGTGATTTTTGGTCTATGTTCGCATAACAATAACCAGAACACTGCAAAATGTCTGTTGTATATGACAATGTTGCATCAATTACATCATGATTTGGTATTTTAACAGCCATTGGTCGACTACAACTCAATATTTCTCCCCAAATTGATGAAAAATGGGAATTTTCAGTATTTCAGATTTGTCCATAGTTAACTGTTAAATCGCAATATGTATCAAATCTATAGAATATATCTGCAGATATGCCAATTAATTGTTCTAAGCGATACATTAGATGTCTTAAAACATTGTTTAGAAAAACAAGGGGTGTTGAATGTGACTCTAGATACCAAAAATCTTACCCCTACCCCAACACATTTCCCCCAAAATTTTCAATATGTTTTCTATGTTGGGATAAAAGATAGCCACCACACACAAATTCTGCGTTGCATATAACGAAGTTGCATGAATACTATCATGATTTGGTATTTCAAATCCCAGTTGTCAGCTTAAACTCTATATTTTGTCCAAAACTGATAAAAAATGGAAATTTTCAGCATTTTAGATTTGTCCAAAATTCACTTTTTAATCGATATATGGGGCGAATCTGGAGGATTTATCTGCAGATATGCCAATTTATTATCTTAACCGATACATATGTTATTTAAAAACACTGTTTAGAAAAAATAAGGAGTGTTCAATTTGTCTCTAAATACTAAAAATCTTACCCCTACCCCAACAAAATTAAACATAAAAATCTCCAAAAATGGCCCTCTGTACATATAAATGAACAAAGCATACTAATGTTTTACTTTCTTTGCAAAAGTTGCATTTGATACATCATAATATGTAATTTTGACACCAAAATATCGGTAAAATTGAATATTTTGGACGATTATCGTGAAAAATGGGAATTTTCAGTATTTCTGAATTTCCGATATTCAACATTATATCGCTGAATAACTGCACATAACCCGGGCGATTGATCTTATTATTGATAAATGGGAGGCTCTGTATATTTTGGTGTTTGAAAATGATATGTCATTGGACCTTTATACAATGTTAAAAGATTTTCAAGCTGAATAAAATGAAACAAATTGTGTTGAATATGTGTGGTAAGGGGTAATATGTCTGTAATTTATGAGACTGTAGGTAGTCTAAAAGGCTTAAAAGCATACTTTCTAATTGCTTAGATATGATGAAACGATATTTAATCAACACTTTCAATTATATATCAATTTCATGAAGTATTTGCATCTCAAAGTCAAAACAGCAGAAATTCTGAAAAACGGAAAATTCCCATTTTTCATACAATTTCGGACAGAAAAGTCGAAATCAGACCTTTTGAAAAGTTTTAATATTTTTAAATGATCTTCTGCTATGTCAGTTGTAGTTAAATACACGCTAGAATTCCCATTGAACATTATTTTTTTATCGATTAGAGCCTGAATATTTCAAATTTTCTCTTAATTATTAGGGGGAGGGGTGCTAATTTTGACATTTATGAACCTATAATATATCTGAAACTAAAAGTTTTGCGAATAATTTGTTGCTAACATATCATAAATTATTATTGCATCGGCAATTATTAAATATATATTCAGATTTTTACGACCCTTTAGTCAAAAAGCCGAAATTGTGAAAAATCTAAAATTCCGAAAAATTCCATTTTTCAAAAATTTTATAACGAAAATCAAAATTTTATGGTTTTAAATGGTTTTATTTTCCAACATTGTATCATAACTGATAAATAAGCCTTAAAAACTAGATCAAATGACGAGGGTTGTTTATCTGAAAGGAATTGACAGCCAAAAATCGACATTTTCGCAATTTTTTGCAGGGTAGGGATACATTTTTTGTATCCCCAGATCATAAAATTGGCGTAAAGTACCCAAACTTGTGATCATTGTAAAGCATATTAAATTAGCTTTAATTTGATACCAAATTTCAGTACATATTTCTTATCTGTAAAAAATTATGGAGCTTAAAAGTTGAAACTTATGTTTAAACGAAAATACCATTATGTTTCGGGTGTACTATAAAAGTGGCCCTATACTGTCTATGCGTGCAGGTTATGTTGGTGTTAACATGCCTTATTTTGAAGAGAGGATATAGAAGGACTGAAAAAACCGGTCTGGTTCGGAAGTTTGGGGATGCACGAAAAGTGTTTCAAACCCACGGACTACTGAGATTATGCTATATTATCTCATTTTGTGGCTTTGGCGTGTTATACTCAGTATTTTTTCAATGACTATTTGATTATCAGAAACCTTGATTGATCAATTGATTATCAAATTTCGTAAAAGTTGACTTCAATAACCTTACTTTCATCTTTGTCTGTGTGTGTATGTCTTCATTTTTCTTTTCTTTTCCATACTAAATTTATGTCTCTGTTTTTTTAATGTTTCCGATATTGTCATTGTCCTTGGATTATTAAGTCGCCCAAACAAAGTTTGGGGACTTCTTGTGTTTGAACCGTTTCTTATTATTAGCTCGCCTGGCCAAAGGCCATGTGAGCTTTTGCCATCACTTAGCGTCCGTCGTCCGTCCGTAAACTTTTACATTTTAATTTTCATCTCTGAAACCACTGGGTCCGTGACATGAAACCAAACTTAATACAAATGTTCCTTGGCATGAGGAGACTAAAGTTTGTGATTTTTGTGCAGATCGGAAAACCAACATGGGTGCTGTGGCTAAAAATAGAACATAGGGGTTAATTGCAGTTTTTGGCTAATAACTCGAAAACCGTTACAGATATCAAAAATCTGACATGGGGATAAAAATGATCAGCATGGTGAGATCTACCGACTGTGCGATTTTGAAAAAAATCTGAAAACCCATCTCGGAGTTATAGCCCTTTTTCCGTTAAATTTTCAAAATTTTTGTATTTTTTATTTTTTATTTAAAAAAGTGTAACAGATAGAGGTCAAGTGTAAATTGCAAAAATGTTCAGCATATCAAGATCTACCCACCTTGAAATTTTGAAAAAAAAATCCATAAACCCTTGTAGGAGTTATTGCCCTTTCTTCACCGAATTTTTGTAAATTTTCGTATTTTTCATCTTTTATTTCCAAAACTATAGAAGATGAAGGTTAAGTGTAAATTGATGAAAGTTTGTCATGCTGTGGCAACTTCAAAAGTGATGTTGAAAATTGTTCCTTGATCGCCATTTTCAAAATGGCCACCAAAAAAGGCGGGAAAATTCAACATTGTCCGATTTCAATGACATTTGGTATCCAAATTGGTCTTGATGTCATAACTTCAAAACTGATGTTAAAAATTGTTCGTTGACCGCCATTTTTAAAATGGCCACCCAAAAAAGGCGGGAAAATTTAACATTGTCCGATTTCAATAAAATTTGATTTCCAAATATTGATGTTGCGACTTGTAAACCGATGCTGAAAATTGTTTGTTTGATTGCCATTTACAAAATGACGTCTCGACTTCAAAACTGGTGTCGAAAGTGGTCCTTAGCAAGAACGTTTTTTTTTTTTCAAAAAAGCCCAACAAAGAAATATACTAAAACATGATCAGACTTTAAAAACAGTTCATGATATTGGAGGTGTTTGAGCTACGAAAGTTTGAGAAACTGAAGATCAACTGTATAACTTACAATGTTACCTTGATTGTGGCAACTGAAAGCCAGGTGAGCGATACAGGCTCCTGGGAGCCTCTGGTTATTATTTTTCCGCCTCTTGGAATCATTTTGTCCAACCAAATTCTCAGAGACCACTTGCCTAATCATTGTCAAACTTCACAGGAAGGGAGATCACCACCCAAAGATGTGCACTTGGGTGTTGAAATTTTCAAAATGACCACCATCATTGGTCATTTTGAACTTTGACCCCAAATCGTATTATTGAATTAACTCGGAAACTGTAAAAGATAGCTGATAAAATGTATGACAAATATGTTAGTTAGGTCATGACAGACATTTGTTACATTTGGATCGAAACTCTATGGTCAACCGTTCAGGAGTTACGCCCATTGAAGGTTTTGTCACATCTTTTAAGTAGGATTTTCTCGAAAACCGTAAGAGATAGAAACCTGAAATCTTTTTCCTTCAACTTAGGTGACATGTGTTGTATTTAAAAAATGTGTGTCTCGTTAACATCTACATTTGTTTCTTTGGGTCTAAATTATTGGATCAACCGTTTTCGGCCGATGGACCAAAAACCGATTTTTGATGTCTGATTTCGGGTTTTTAGCTTATAGCTCAAATACCATTGATGATACAAAGAGACATTCAATACAAAAAATGTAAAGGAGGATGTGACCTTCAAAATAAAGTCAAGGTCAAAGTTCAAGGTCATAGCCAAAAAATCTATTTCACATAAAAGTATCAATAAACGTGCATATTAAGCTTAAATTGTTGGTCAATTATGAGAATATTATGACGCAACTTCCATGAAAGACCTATCAATTGTTTTTCAATAATTGACGTACTAGAATTCTCAAAAATGGGTGGTCAAATTCCAATTAAACTTGTATGTATTTTAACGTTATTTAAAATTTTGATGTAATTACACACCATAGAGGAAATGCCTTACTTCATAATATAGAAATAGAAATTATTTTTCTGATGCAATCACAAAGTGTGTACAGGTTAATCAAAAATACTGATATCACCGATAGACAGAATCACGATGTGTTTTAAGTCCATTATTCTTAAATCGAACACTCATTGTTCTTTAAAAGAACATTAAAGAATCAATTCTGGTTGGGCGACTTCTGTGTTTGCTTGCAAACACATTATCATTTGGTCATTTTATATTGATTATATTATATATTGCTAATGCTTATTTCATGGCCCGTACCCCTGTGAGTGACTTAAAGGATCAACAAGGTAGATATTTTCAAACAGTTTCATTATTAATTTCTCATTTGTTGCTACACCAAAACAGAAATAGCTGCTTCTGTACTGTCTTTCTAGTGAGCTTTTGGCGCATTCATTTGTGAGCCTTTCTATGGACTTCTTGATTTCCTGAATACCAGGGGTTTTATTTGGGATTATTCAATAATAATGTGTATTTTTCAATGATTGTTCGATAATCACGAACCCTTGTTGATAACTATTTGATTATCATATTATGAGAAAATGTACTAAAATTATCGTATTTTCAATAAAATAATTAACGAAATGGCTATTTTTCCGGCAGTTGACAGTGAGAAAAGTTTTTGATTATTTGTAACATTTGAAAAAGCAACATATATTATAAGATGCTATTTGCAATTTCTGTGAAATAAAAGTTAGTATTTAAAGTAATGTAAAGCCGCTGGATATTGAAATAAAAAAAATAATTTGTTGTAGTATGTGTCATTTATGGCCGGAAAAATAGACAAATTTTACTATTTGTCCGGCTGTCCGGAAAAAAAAGACAAAAATGTCTGTTTTTCCTGCCATTGAAATTCAGATATGCTTTTCTATATACATATGGATTCCTGTAGTTGAGATCTACGTTGTGTTAGTTTTTGGTTCAAATTCGAATGTTTTGGCACATATAAACGTCACAAAAACTAGAAATTTCGATCTCCAATTTAGGATTTACCCTATTCGTCTATGTAAATTTGCCGCCAAAATGGTATTTTCGATTGGAAATAAGTCGGAAAAATGCACGGTGACCCTCTAATTTTATTTCATTTTCTGATGTATTTATGACAGATCTTTACAAATATATATACTTTTTTTAAAAAAACCATTCGGTCTGTTTCGGTATCGTGTAACAATGCAGAATATTAATACAAATGACAATGTATGTTATATCAGGATATCGAATTATAACATGGAGCTTTAATTTAGCAGGTATTTCAACCTGACTCCACCCCACCACCCTATTTGCCAAAGCACGTTCTATGTAAACTAATGTTGCATACACGGCTGGGAGTCAGATATTTTAGCTTGTTTTGAAATCTAATGGCTTAAAAGTTGTTTAGTAGAGATTTCTCGATAACTCACGAACGAAACGAAACGAACGTAACTTCACTAAACCAAATGAAACAAACAAAAGGTCCATTCATTGTTAGGTGTGATAAGTGACAAACGAAACATAAACGAATGCCGAATACGTACCAATCGGGTTTTAACGTAGATCAATCGGTGGTAATCGGACATTTCTTCTTCGTTGCAACAATACATAATAAATGACAAATTGTAAACTGAAAATATTACAATTTGTACACAATATTATCCGAAAAAAACAAAACAAATGATTTTTTTTTTCATTTTAATTGTTTCCAGCTGATGAAAATAGCTTTTGTTTCCATTCTTTTTTATTTTTCTGGTTAAGAAACGGCCTGCCAAACCATAAATAAATCTCGTTGCACTCCTTTATGGAACTCGTTGTAACATGCTCAAGCAAAGGAGCATTATCAATTTTTTAAGATAACTACAATAAATCATTACAAAATATATGAAGCAATGAAAATCTTCAATTTCTGTGTAATTTATGTTCTTCTGTTTGAGTGTTTTCGTAACGCTTTTTGTGAAAAAAAAACGACTTGAATTTCATTTGAAAACTTTCAATAAATTTTATATAATTTTTATCAAAACTAAGAAGAATCTCTCTCATGCATAGCTCTGAGCTTAGCTGATTTTAGCTTTTCGTTTTGATCTCTTTCGGCAAGTTATTCTCAATTAGATTGTACAAATTTTTGGTTAGAGGTCTTCCAAATGTTTTGATTTGAGACATATGTAAGTTGTCGAAATGACCATATCCAAGAACTACATTTACCGTAACTTCCGTATTTTGATATTTATATCCAGGTTTTACAGACAGCGAATCCGATTATAGTAAGGCGTATGTCGATCGTGTTGCGGTTGGCTCACAGAAAGCCGGTGGGAGGGGTATCTGTTTTGAGAAATCAACTCCTTGCGCAAACTTTCATCCATGCAGATCCTTGATATTTCGCAGAATGTTCTTCATACATATTCAAATATGTTACGAAGTAATCGAACATGAAACCATAACACACATGTCAACTTCAATTGCAATTAATTTTAATGAGCTGTATGGTCATTTTGGAAACAAATTCCTCATCAGCAGTACTAGATGTTCACTTCATATTGTAGATTTTTTTTTAAAACAGGTACATATTGATTGAAATAAACAAATACATTTTTACACAAATTCTTTTTGAAGTAGTTCCAGGAATTTATCCCATTTTCCTATTTCAAGACTTTTAATCGTTGTCTGTTTTATTAACAGTACAGGATACCTACATTATGTTGTGAAGTCAACTCCTACAATTTTAAACACTTGCCACAGTATGGTTGAATATTTGTTGAAAATATGAACATCAATGTATGGACTTGCTTTATTTTGTTTCCCTGTTACCTAGCTCTCGTTACCTATGGCCACGTGTGCACATTTACAACTTTTTAAAGGTCCACGTTAAGATGCTTACCAACAAACACCATTTCAGAGACCGGTTTGTCCACTACTTTGGTGCTTGTCCGAAAACTGACTGTTTGAAAAATTAAAATTTCTAAAATTCAGTAAAACTAATACATGTCTTGCACGATTTTATAAGTACAGTTAACTGTTATTTTTATTAAGTCTTTCAGTCTGAGATTATTTATTCTCTGTCACCTATTTTATTTACTTTGATTTTGTGGTCTTATATTATAACCTGAGGTGCAGAACCAATATCTGCTGCAATTACGGTACTAGTATCAATTATTACTGATTAGAAAATGGGGTACAATGTTCCCGGCATAATGACGTACGATCGTGTTGTATATACTAGTATTCTTTGGAGGGACCAGTGTGACTAAGTATGCTTCTAATTGGACTAGTAGTTTCTGAGAAGAGCTTTGAATGTGTTTCAATAGGGCCTGATTGTAAACCATGTTCCCCGATGGCAGCCATCTTGGATGCGATTCAGACATGCCGGACATATTTTACGAAAGGGATCAACTAAGGGCCTTGTTACTGAGTTTGACTGTAACTGGTTTGAGAAGATCTTTGAATGTGTTTTCCAAAGAGTCCAATGTTGAACTATTTTTCCTTCTAGCAGCCATCTTAGATGTACTGTGGACATGTCTGATATAATTTGTAAAAGGACCCTTCCAATGACTTATGTGAAAAAGTTTGGTAATTCCTGAATTGTTCAATTCATAACTGTGGTTGTACCATAATTGTTCAATTTACAATTCTTGTTTTACAGAAATTGTTNTTTCCGGAATTATATACTAATACCAGAATTGTTTTAACAATACTGGTACCAATGTTTGTACTAGAATTGTACAATTCTGGTGGTATATTCTTCCCTTTATACCTTTAAAAGACCATTCTTTTTTCTATTAACATCGAATAACTGCTTTGCTGGCGCTCGGGATAAGAACTTAAATCAATGGTAAAAGAGAAAGGGAAGTCAACAAACGTGTGTTTATCTCATTCTTTTGGTCCAATTATTTTCTGATTAATTGAAAGAATGAGCACTTCCAAGCTTTTAATTTCTAAATTCCGTTGCCAATTTCGAATTTCGAATAGTGTTTTGTAGAAACTCCTTATAAAAAATTTGCATGTCGCTTTTCACTTTCAAAACTATTTCTGATTCAACTATACGGATTATACTATTTTTACTATTCTTTGTATTTGATAGACTACTTGAAATTGTGGTAGTAAACCTGATAGACAGTACCAAGATTATTTTGGTTTAAAATGATTTACTAGTATTTTTCGCACTTGGCATGGAGCTGCAGTGAATGTATTTAACAGGCCCCTGCATCACATAGTGTATGATAAAAGTACTTTTTAACAAAAATTTGTGATCCTAAATATTTAGCTAAATGCATTAATTTTTTGCATAAAAAACTTTTCTTGACCGCGTAAGATAACCCGTTAATAACTGCCCAAAGATTTCACACACATTCTTATTTTTTTTTTATTTGAACAAAAAGCTCTTTAGGGCATGTATAGGGCACATGAACATATAACACACTAAATATGAGAATAGGTTCCAGGTTCAAATACCCTTCCTTTTTCTGAAAATGAATTTAGATTTCGTGTTGATTTTATTAAATGAATGTAAAAATTTCTTGTAAGTTGCCAAATAGTACTGGACTAAAAAAAAGATTTCTCCCTCTCATAATTCTTTCGTAAATAAATTTTCTTTCGTCGTGTTAGGGAAAGTTACGTTCGTTCGTCAGTTATCGAGAAATCTCTATTACACCAGAAAAACGCATGTAACAATGTTGGAAATGTATAATTAATGTCAATCACATCCCGGACAAAGGAAACAAACATCATAAAATATGTCAAACATTTCCTTCAACCAGAAATCGAAAATATTAGAATATGATAATATAACACTAATGAAACTCATGTTCCTACATTGTTTTTCAGTGGTCAGTTCAATGGTCATAACATTGACACTAAAAGCTATACGTTTTTGCCAAGAAACTAATCTGTGAATGAGAATGATATTCTCTGTGTTTGGCATTTATATATCAAGTAGTTTCTATCATTAGCCAACCCATATTGGGCCCTTTTTTGTTTACCCCGGTACTTGAAATGCGAAAGTAGTTTTTGTCTCCAATATCGCAATGAGAATGATATATATTTTTTATAGACAAAGGTATATCACTAGCTGTCATTTCATATTGTAAATAAAATCATGGGTATGGCTCTTAATTGTTTTCTCGATAGTGCAATACGGAGATATAATCATATGATACTGTAAATGGTAGATAGATCGTGCGAAACTTAGTACTGATCTTTAATCTATTTTTTTAAACATCATAACACATGATTTTACAATATTTGGAACCTCGTTTAAAATACGATTCTACAATATTTGGAAATGATTTTACAATATTTAGAACCTGATTAAACATTTGATTTGACAATATGAAGAACCTGGTCAAGACGTTCAGATGATGTTGCCAGTAGAAGTATAGTGAGGCACTATTTTATTTATATTTAATTTATTAATTCACAGGATCTTAATCGTGATGATTTAACTTTATTCTTTGTATTTTTTTTTCTTCAAATATGCTTTTGACAAATCTTTTATGACAAAGTTAGTATTGGTACCAGACAGGTTAACAAGTGTGAACATTTGTTATAATGTCAGCTATGCGCTGTTTATTGCCAGGGTTATACCATGTTTGCACCACTAACTTTTATTAGCCACTATACAGACTTTGTTTCCATTATTTTTAGCTACTAGTACTTTTTTGTGTGTCCTTTTTGTTTTTGCTTATTTTCTCAATTCATCCTTGTTTGTCTAACTTGCATTAACATTGTTTTGGGGGATTTTAATTAATTGAATACGAATTTTAACGTCTTCTGCTTTTTAGATTCGATATTGGTTTGTCGATTAAGACCAATTATAGCTCGCTACACTAAATGTCGACGATTTTTAATCCGATATCGCAAAATATGCCCTGGTGGTGCTTTCTTGACTAGGTATCGATTGGGACTATACTGTCAATTGGTATAAAATCAGAAGTGTGGTTAATTTTTATAGTATCTAAGTGACGGAGTCATCCATGTTGTCTTGTTTAAATATTGTATAATTAAGAATTGTTTTCCATTCTTACATATTTCTTTTCAATTAGCGTTTGTCTTGTTGTATCTATAAAATTTTATATTTTTGTGGTGTCGTATTTTCCATTGAATTGGAAAACTGGCTTCTGCTTCTCAACTGAAGACAACACACAAGTTGGTTGTAGGATGTATGCAATGTATTTGAATAATCAGTTCTTGAGCTTATCATTCTAACCAAAGCTTTCACTTCAAACATTTACGTTTGCGAGAATAATTTTGATATAAGAAATTCAGGATTTGTTATGTCACCCAAGACGTAGTCGGGGTGACACGCTGTTATTCTACGTTTCTTTTGATTATTATAAGATATTCTTTTTATTCTTCTTATTCTTCAAATAATTCTTGTCCGAGCGATTATTTTGAAACGACTTGATGAAATGATTTCAAACTTTGCACAATGTTGGTGCACAATCTGAAGTTGTATGCTGTGCGTTTAAAATTTTCAAAATGGCCGCCATTTCCAATATGGCCGCCAAAATACGTCAAGATTTCAACCATGTCGGATTTCAAAGAAAATTGAATTCTATGTAGATTTTGACGGTGCAAATAATGTGGAATCATTGAGTGGGGAATCTGGGGAGCCATCGGCTATTGCTTGCAATTGCAAATCTAGTTAGAATTGAACTTAAAAAAATCATAATGCATCAATTTTCAACCTATTAAAAGAAAGCAGGAGCGTCAATTAAATGTAAGTATCAAGTTGTGAGAATTAAATCATATATTTTAATGTGAACGTCAAAACTTTGGCGGAAAGAGGGTCTCGCTTTATTTTTCGTCGCTTTCTAATTATCTCGTGTTCTAATCAATAACAAAATTTCGATGATCATGAAATGTGATACGATAAAACTATGTGTGCAAAGAATTAGTCATATATGAGTGTTAAACTCGAGGATATCGGATAATCTTGCATGAATCAGAAACCCGACAATCAGCAAGCTGTTTATTTTATATTTATTTCCTAGTAGGCTCAAAATATAAACTGTCGGATATTTTCGCATTTCCGCTTATTAAGATGTTAATATTAAGTTTTTGTTTCATAAAAGTGTAGTTTTTGATAATTTTTCTTAAAATGCACATGTTTTCCCATCAATCCAAGTCATAACAAGCTACGTCTTTTGTGTTTTATATTTTATGGATTAATTTGTTAGCATTGTGGCATAATTTGGTCAATTTTATTTCATATATACATAAGTGTCAGATAGGAATATTTTTTACGCGCCTTAACCGAAGATCGCATCAACCAATAACCGGTCACAGCTTCATTAAATTGTAATTATTCTTGTAGTAGTTTATTTCAGTTGTTCAGAAGAAAGTGATCTTTTGTCTTTTGAAACTAGATTTACGGAATTAAAATTCGACATTGTGTTATTTACAAGTAACAGGTATTATATTGCTGAGAATAGGTGAGTTCAAAAATTATATTAGTATTGGCGATTCACAACGTTATACAACCTGACCACTTCTTGTAGTTTACTAGCTTGCTAGGACCATCAGATATGTGTATCGGGGATTGTTAGTAGGTTAAAGCTAAGTCATATTCAGTAATACTGTTTATTTCCATATAGACTTAAGAATTAGCACTTTATAATGTTTCGGCAGTATATGGGACCGTGTGTGATACATGTAGTAATATTTTATACTGGGCTAGGAACCAATTACTGTCTGGCAGTCCGATGTTAGCTGAATTTTACCACGCTATGTTATTAACTTTAATAGGCTACATACCTTTCAAGCCAATAACCGTTACAATTTTAGTAAAATACATGCATGTTTATATTGTTATGTTGTAAACAAGCAATATACCTCATGTTATGGGATGGGGATCGATTAGAGCAATTGATTATCCTTAATTTGAGTGCTCCGGAAGACGGAGGATCCTACATGTACCTGTACAATACAAGTAAAATGGTTTTAAATATATATATATATTTAACATCTGGACGGAATAAATAGAAAACAGTAGACCTATTTACTAACGGTGGATCTTCGGATTCTAATATATCTTATACATAGCCATAGTTTTATTTATTTATTATATCTTTTTTATTTCTATAGCTGGCACTATTAATTTGTCTTAGTTTATTTAACTGTAAGATGTTTCATTACAAACTTGTATGTAAAAATATTTGACATTATGTGTAATTACGATAATTATGAAGCTACGTTTTCTATTTACCTGAGTGTGTGAAAGAAAAAAAAAATGACATTCGATGTATAATGTTACAGTATTGTTGAGTTATGTAGTCATCAATCGCAATTATATTATAGCGTATTTAAGACAATGAGGAAAGTCATGTGTTGACTGAAAATTTTGTCATTTTATTTTTAATAACTTTATATATGTTATAGATATCGTTGCACAATCTTTTAGACTTGTATGAATTATTTTGTTTGTGCTGCATTGTCCTGTATCGACGATCCGATATGCATTAAGTTTTCTAGTTGGTAGTTTTCTCAGTAACTGTACATCGGTAAAAATATTAAACAAAATCAATAATTGAAGTAAATGGATGTTTCGTTAAGAATTATATCTGTAATTTACAATGGTGTTTTTAAAAATATAAAAATTTCAGTGTGTTAAAGAATTTAAATCATCCCTCAAGAAATCAAGTCTTAATATTCAAGCTGGATTTGATCTTTTGCATCCAGAAACGTTCTTTTGCTTGTCACTTTGTCTCATTCCAAGATTTATTTTGGTCAATGGCGACAACTTGCATGTCTGTCCAGCTATGTCCAATGCTGTTGAAATGGACAGCTGTAGCCTGTCCTAATTCTTTTTTCTGTATGTGATTACGGCGTAGATTAATGCGGAGATTTAGTGAGTTCTTTGTTTCACCGATATATTGTTGTTGACATACCGCACATGTAATCAAATTAATTACATTTTCCGATTTGCAGGACAAATTAGCGAAGATTTTGTAATTCTCGCCAGTTGCTGTGCTCTTGAACGTCGATGTTGTGGAACTGTGTTTGCACAAAAGACAACGTTTGTCTTTGCAGGTCTTAAATTGTCCTATTTCTGTTGATTTGAGTTTGGCTTTAACAAGCATATCCTTCAAGTTCTTGGGTCTGCGGAATGATATAATTGGTGGTTCGGGGAAAAAGGCTTCATTTTAGGTGACACATGCAGGACTTTCATGCATTCACGTGTGATAGCTGACAAATCTGGGAGTTGCGGATGGAAAGTCGTAACGAATGGAATACGTGAATTTCTTTTCTTTTTATTCCTGTATTGCAACAACTGTTTGCGTTCTAATGTTGAAACCTTTTCAATTGTTTTTTGCACTTTGTGTGCTTTGTAACCTCTATTAACTAAATGGTCTTTTAGTTCTTTAGTCCTCTTGTTGAATGTTTGGTCATCCGAACATATCCGACGAAGTCGGGTGGAGAGACAATAAGGGATTGCATCGACACAGTGTCTTGGATGACAACTGCTCGGTAGCAGATATGCGTGCGTATCGGTAGGTTTAGTGTGTAGATCAAAGCTTATTTTTCCATCGGCAAGTGTTGAAGTAGTGTCGAGGAATACATTTGAAATTTCCGATATGTTGGCGGTGAATTTGATCGATGGATGGTAACTGTTTAAAAATTCGATAAATTCGTCAAGATGTTGTCTAGTATCTGTCCATTTCATTTCAATGTCATCAATGAAACGGAACCAACTATAAGGCTTGAAAGGAGCTTCCTGGAGCATACGCTTTTCTAAATCGCCCATGAATATATTGACATAAGATGGAGCTACTCGCGTTCCCATAGCAGTCCCATTAACTTGAAGAAAATTTTCATTGTTAAAAACAAAGTTGTTACGTTCTAATACAAGACGCAGAAGATGAACTAAGGAATCTGTGGATGGTGATTGAATAGGCCTAGTATCCCATACTTCTTCCACCACTTATATCATTTCGCAGACCCAAGAACTTGAAGGATATGCTTGTTAAAGCCAAACTCAAATCAACAGAAATAGGATAATTTAAGACCTGCAAAGACAAACGTTGTCTTTTGTGCAAACACAGTTCCACAACATCGACGTTCAAGAGCACAGCAACTGGCGAGAATTACAAAATCTTCGCTAATTTGTCCTGTAAATCGGAAAATGTAATTTATTTGATTACATGTGCGGTATGTCAACAACAATATAACGGTGAAACAAAGAACTCACTAAATCTCCGCATTAATCTACACCGGAATCACATACAGAAAAAAGAATTAGGACAGGCTACAGCTGTCCATTTCAACAGCATTGGACATAGCTGGACAGACATGCAAGTTGTCGCCATTGACCAAAATAAATCTTGGAATGAGACAAAGCGACAAGAAAAAGAACGTTTCTGGATGCAAAAGATCAAATCCAGCTTGAATATTAAGACTTGATTTCTTGAGGGATGATTTGAATTCTTTAACACACTGAAATTTGTTATATTTTTAAAAACACCATTGTAAATTACAGATATAATTCTTAACGAAACATCCATTTACTTCAGTTATTGATTTTGTTTTATATTTTTACCGATTCACAGTTAGTGACAAAATTTTTTCCCATTTTCCCTCCGGGCATTCATCTCGTATTACATATGTGTTAACCAGCGTCCAGAATGTAGTTCTGAATAGTTCGTTTAGATTTACTTTTGTACATAGTTTTTGTTTGATTTTATTTTTGTTTTTATTGTGTTTTGATAAAGACACGGATAGTTGTCGAAATATCAACTGAATTAATTGTGTACTGTTCACTTTCGTCTATTGTTTGTAAGCTGTCTGTNAATTCAGTCAACGTGGAAACTTGCCCATCTCCCCGGATTTGCGAATATTTACTCTAATGCAGGGCCAAAAAATTTAAATATAACGGTCTATGGTAGGAACCTAACGGGGTTAGAATTAGAGACGTGAATATCGAGATTGCCTTCCCACTGAATATTTGTCTGTTCTTCGAATGCACAGATATTACAGACAGATTACACTGTTCCCGCCATCTCTGTGTGAGTCCAAAGGGATGTAAAATAGGATGAACTACAAATTTATTTGGACTCGTAATACGAGACTTAAGTATATTAATTAACCGAAATTTGAACAGTGGTGGTCCAGTGGTAGCGTACCAGACTTTTTCTTACATTTATTTATATTTTGAACAGTGAATATCTCATATTATCTATATGTTGAACAGTGAATATCTCATATAATCTATATGTTGAACTATGAATTATCTTATACTAGTATATGCATTTATCAAAAACATTTAATTATTAAAGCTGTGGCCAAATACCGCCAATACACTATATATATAGTTGGTTGTGCCTATAAGCCAATCCGGGATAATAGTGTTTTAAATGTTATGAGACAACTTATGTAGCAAGAATTCCTAACGTTCTTTGTGGTAAGTTTTATGGTAGTAACGTGTGTCTCCTCCGATCCGGTTTTAAACGTTTTTTGTCCCACAAATCCGTCAAGGACATTGCCGTTACCGTATGCAAATGTATTTGGTTCACTATTTTAGAACGTTTATTGAAATTAATTGAACAAGAACTCCATTCAAAGGCAATACAACAAGTGCAAGCAAGAAAACGTCATTTAACGTCATTTTGCAGCAGATTTTAATCTGATGTGAAGAGCAACTACATAGGATACCTTAAAAATCATTTTTATTCGTATAATTCATTTCAGTAATTCGCGAATGTCAATTGAACATCTAACCCTATGTTTTGTACATTTGACCCTTGACCTTTGATATTTCAAAATCGGCCGATACGAATGTGTGACGACCAAGTTCATCTAAGTACTGATTCAGCCCTTTCCAACGATATATCATATAGGTGTGTGTTATGTCGGGACACTAATTCGTAAAATAGACGACTTTTAGCTAATCTGCCACTGTACCAATTGGGCTAAATATTCGCGTCGCGATATTTTCGTGGTTTCATTGTTGGATTTATTTGCATGGTTTGGTATTCGCGGACTTTGGTAATTTATTTTCAGGTTTACAGTGAATTATTCGCGGGTACAAGTTTTCGCGCTTATGGTTTTAAACGCAAATAGCGCAAAAATTAATATCTCGCGAAATATAACAACCATACAGTATTTGAACCGAGTGTTAACACTGCCTTGCATTCGGAACCAAGCAAATCACTAAACAAGAAATGAATTTAACATGCAAAATGCCATACTGTTCCGCTGCCAAGACATATAGTGGAGGCGTCTAGTTTAGGATTTAAATCCACCCACCTAACATCAGGCTATATTATACATCATTCTAAAGATCATTTTGTTCTCTATCCGTTTTAACCGTTCGTCAAATGCGGAAGTGGTCACAATTTTTTAAATGGAAGTCAAAGGTCAAATTTTGAAAATTCTTTTAAACTCATTTAAGTCACTTTTCAGTTATTAATTTCAACGTGAAGTTAAAAAATAACTTTAATGGTTATACATGTCTATATTAACATATTTATAAACCGTTGATAACAATTTTGATCACCTTTCTACATAAAACGATTTAAAGGGGTTGAATTTCTGAGCGGGGTCGAAAAACATGACTTGCTATTTGCATATATAGTTTGTGAAATAACCTTGACCTTTTGACCTTTGAGATTTACTTAAAAATCAACGACATACTTTATAAATGTTTTTAGTCAAATGATACCAAGAGTTTATTGTTCATACATATGACAATTACGTCCATAATTGACCCTTAAATTGACTTAGAATCTCACAAGGTCCTACTGTCTTACATTAAAGTAGTCTTCTGTTAGTTAAGTTGAATAAATTATATCATAGGAAGATTAACAACCGCGATAAGGTTACAGGCAATACCGCAAGAAGTTTTTTTTAGTTTGAAAAGTAAGTTTATATATTTTAGTTTGAGTTTTAGTACTTTTTGTACTTTTTTTTAATTTGTGTTTTTGTTTTTGTTTTTGTATTTTTTTGTTTTTTTGTTTTTTTTTTCTTTTTTTTTTTTCGTTTTTTTTTTTTTTTTTTTGTTTACATGTTTTTTTCATTAAAACATGAGAAATACATTACACATTTATTGCAACTTATTTTTAAAACTTTATAAGGGACCGACCATTTAACTTGAAGGGGAGGGGGGCTATGGTTTTTTTCTAAAAATTATTATCTGGAGCCGATTTTATGTGAAAAAATATTTTGGATGCCAAAATGATGAAAACAAATTTTCTGACGGAGGCTTTCTGCCCAAAAAATAATCTTAATTTAAAAAAAAAAGATATTTTGTTGGTACACGTGAAAAAAATAAATAAATTGTTTCTGTCCAGAAAAAAAACCATAACCCCCCCTCCATGTTAAATGGTCGGTCCCTAAATATATTTAATGTTTTTATTTTTTTCATTTGGGGAGGGGATTGTTTTAATTTTGTTTTCATTGCAGAAGAAGTAACATGTTCATGTTAAAACGCGTTGAACAAATCAGGTGGCAGCGAAGATACATTTCACACACCGTCGCTACTGTTAACTATGTACTATACGAGTTTTTCATACATGTATCATTACGATTCATCTTCACCCTCAATCATGTTAACATTAGTTTTTGACCATGGTTTTAACCATTTTATTACCTTAAACCCCCGTCACACTGGGACGAAGACCATCAAGATCTTAGTACGTTCTTAAAACTTTCTGGAACGTAGTGAAAACGGGATAAAAATATAGCTTTAAAGTTTTTACAACGATTTCTCTACGTCAGTGCTAAGATCGCGATACGTCTTTAAAGTTTA